>JAOTAV010015792.1:0-24959 GCA_026546445.1 Cyclargus thomasi
GGAACCTTTCTTTATATGGCAACGGATTCGGAAGAGTTCTGGAGAAAAGAGCCTTAATATTGAAAGTAGATATCCGAATAGTGAGAAGTAACTAAACATCCAAATCCGTCAATTTACATAAAACCACCCTCAAAATATATATTTTACTAGATGTTGCCCGCGCCTTCACCCGCGTGAAACTTTGGAAATGATCTCGTTTTTACATTATTTTTTGATTACTTCTCGTATTCTATTGGTCGCCGTGGTGAAGTTATATAGCCTATAAGCTTCCTGGATAAATGGACTAACCAACACAAAAATAATTCTTCAATTCCGACCAGTAGTTCCTGAGATTAGCGCGTTCAAACAAACAAAATCTTCAGCTTTATATTATTAGTATAGATGAGTTAATGTTATAGGGTGAAATAATATTGAAGTTAGTAGTAAACATCGGAACGTGTCCCCACATACCTTAACTCGTTTAACTCAAATCCCCAGGAGCCCCAAGTGACGTCACCACTTATTTTGGACAAGTTATTTTCGGAGTAATCGCCTTAAATTAATTAAGCTCATAACCAATAAAGTTTTTTGTTCTAATTTTTGTATTTTTTTGTTGCTATCAAATCTAATAGATATATCTTAGTGATAGACTTAAGCAATCTAATGCCGCGGTCACACGAGGCTAGTTTTTTAAGCTAGGATAGAAAACTGGTGTTTGTAAACTAGCAAGCTTACTTCTGACTAATATATCTGATAAAACTACCTGCATGTCTAAGCTAGTATCGTAAGTAAACTAGCTGACAAGCTATGGTCAAAGTATCAAATAACTAAAATAGTTTAAACTTTGATCAAATATTAAAAAGATTCGCAGTTGCCGTCTAAAAAGTGGCACCGGCAAAACCTCACTTAAGCCCTATTCAAGCCGACACCGCGATTTAAACTTTTGTACGATTGTGAGATTTAACTCATTAAGTTATGTTAAATGAATAGACTTGATCTTGATTTAAATTTTTGTCAGATAGTCTTGGTTATGTTATTCAATTTTGAAGAGATCTTTGCATCTTAGTATATTATTTGATCGAGCGAAAGCTATACTTAAGCATGAAATTGAAAGAAAAAAATCGAATAAATACCACGGCGGCATGGAGAACCGGCCTGAAACAGCGCTCTTTCTCTATTTTGTCGAGTAAGTTTACAGAAAAGCCCAAAACATCATTCCCTATTCCTATTCCTTAAGCCCATTCCCGTTAACAGGTTGAAAACATTTGGTGACCAGCCACGTTGTGTATTAAAGTGAAACAATTCAAAATTGTCAATTTTACAGGAGAGAGCAAAGAAAAATGAAATTGCCGCAAGATTCGACCAATCACAAAACGACACTAGTGTTGTAACTCAGTTATTTGTTGATTTGTACTGACGAATGTAAGTTTAATTCACATAGCAATAGAGACTATTTTTTGGTGTATTGAACAAATTTTTGAGACGCTTGGTATTGTGCCGTTTTAACTTTTAGCACATGACCGGCTAAATGAAAAGGGTTAGTACCCTTAAAAAGAGAGAGTAAGTCTTAAAAACAAGCTTAAAAGCCGGCAAACCACCTGCAACTCTTATGATGTTGCAATTGGGTAGGTGCGACGGTAGTTGCTTTCCATTAGTTTCCCGCAGCAGTTCCGTTTGTACAATCAGAGAATTTGAACAGATACAGATCGTGGGTCTAAGTATTTTGGTCAGCATATGTCAAACTCAGCCGACGGATTCCGACTTATATGGAATTGACAAATTCCAAATGACGTAGGTCCGTCAACTGGGTCTCTTTCAATTTCCCCCATTATACAAATGTTTTGTTACAAACGGACAAAAGAGATATTTTATAAAAATAAAACAAACTGAAATGTAATAAAACAATGGTATAATCCGGAGATATATTCAGAACTGGAGAAAGGTCGTGTCGGCCAAATCGAATTTATGACGTGTAACGATATTATGGTGACAATTTGACACCAGGAGATGAACACAGAACAATATGAATCTTGTTATCACAGCAGAAGGTCGAAAAGTTAGACCGAGCCGGAGCGTACATAATACATATTATATATCAGACTCAACGTGACTTGCAAATTACGAGGCAACCTTTGATTTTAAAGGTGATCATACAAAATTCAGCAGTCAATACCGTACGCGCCGAACACGCCGCATTTCTTGACACTTCTACGGTTTCTCTCTCAGAGTCTCACCATGAGACTCTCGCTGTACAGTCTCGCCGAGAGCTTTCGCCTCCATGGCATTTTTCAAAGGCTTTTACTTACGAGTCGAGTGAAACCGTTAAAACAATAATTGCATTTCAATTAAAAACAGATGGCGAAAATTTAATCTTAAGCACTCGTTTTAATGTAAAACACCATGGGAAGTACCAATTATAAGGTTAAATATTATCACTATAATGATGTAACGGTGCGTAGCATCATAGTGATGATGATGATGATTATTGATGAAATTGATGGAGTGGCATTTGCTTCAAGTTGTCTAGATAAAGCCGAAATCCCCGAATCGCTATCTATAAGGATTCAAGAGTTCTGTACAGCACCTTCAGAATCAGGGTATACATTTGTCCAAAATCTTACTTTGTGGTTTCTGAAGGTTTCCAGGTATATGCAAAACCTGGAATCCTTCAGAAAAAGTGAAAATCTCGATATGTTTCCATATAAATTTCAAAGGGTCTTCCGATTCCTCCTTGATCGCATCATCAGATCACCATTTTTATGAAAATGGAACCAAACTGCACATACAACGACGAAAAAATTTTCGAAAAGGGTCCACAAACGGTGGAGTAATGCGTGGTCAAACATAAAAAAGAACATATATACGGTCGAATTGAGAAACCTCCTCCTTTTTGGATGTCGGTTAAATAAATTAAGTACCTAAAATTATGAGAATTGTCATTGTTCATTAAATTACCTAATAATTTTGGTCCCTCTAGAATTTCCCAGTTACCTAATTACGAGTATAGCGACATTTGTCAAACTCCTAACCCGGTGGGAGTTGTCGCGTGAAGGGCGGTGCGACATCAACCACGACACAAACCGTAGACTGGATAAAACATAAGATTTCCTGTGGTGTATTAAAATATTTTTTTCTTGCGAATCTTGAGGCGACGGTAGGGTTCATCATTAAGCCTACCATGAGTTTGAAGCAAATTGTCGATAGCGACTACGTAAATTTTTAGTCTGGCAAAATTTTACAGCGCCTCTAGCGGTCACTTGAGGCACTAAAGTTCCTATACTAAAAATTTACGCTGTCGAGTATCGAACTACTGCTTTATTGCGTACTATTGCTTTAAACTCATGTTAGACCTACTGGTGGCACGTTTTCGTTTGCCCCCTAATTTTTTTTTTAATCGAGCTGTGACTTGCGGTGTTACCTGCGTAAAAGTAGCCTATGTGTTAATCTAGATAATCGACTAGTTCCATGCCAAATTCTATTGAAATCGGTCTAGCCGGTAAGGCGTGACGAAGTAACAAACATGCTAACTCACAAACTTTCGCATTACTACATACATACTATAGCATTAGTCCGTAGCCTAGTGGGTAAGACCTTTGGTTCGCACTCGAGAGGGTGCAGGTTCGAACACTGGTGGAGGCGTATACCAATGAGACATTTTCCGATCTCAAGTACATAATACGGAGGCTCATTGCCGTGAGAGCCGTGAATCGGCACGAATGGGTAGGCTCGATCGGAGTGATGCCACGGCCTAACAGAAAACTGGCATGAAATGGCATTGCGCTGTGTTTCGTCCAGTGGGTAAGTTTACCGGTGGCCCAACTTGCCTAATATTCTATCCCTATTCCCATTCCCTAATCCCTTTTCCCGTTCCCTAATCCCTATTGCCTCATTAAAGGCCGGCAACGCACTTATGACTCTTCGGATGTAGCGAGTGTCCATGGGTAACGGCAGTTGCTTTCCATCAGGTAACCGGTCTGCTCGTTCGCCCCCTAAATATCATAAAAAAAGCATTAGACGATTCGAAGTTCGTAAACTTCCGTAAACCACTTCTAAAATATCCACCCATCCATTCTCCACACTAATATGAATGCGAAGACGAGTTGTTTGTTTGTCGCTCCTTCACGCACTAACAAAACAACCAATCGACTCGATCTTTGGCTTAGACTTAGTTGAAAGGATGCAATGCAAAAGCAACTTTTGTTCAGGGAAAATTGTATCTCCAAAGGAGGCTTACAGAAATATTTGTATGTTTTTGCGATCTCTAGCTTACGCGAGCGAAGCCGCAGGCAAAAGGCAATAAGCGATAATACATACCTGTCAATACTCGACGTTAAATAAAGGAGTGGCCATCGGGCTTTTACCCGATTAAAGAGATCTTATGTCGATCATAAACGCCGATCACCACCCTCACCCTCGACAAACTTCGTAATTATACCTACTAACCTACTAGTAGGATTTCTTACTCCTACAAGGTATTTTTTTTAATAAGAATAAGGAGGAAAACGAGCAAACCGGTTACGTAATGGAAAGCAACTACCGCCGCCCATAGACACTCGCAACATCAGGGTTGCAGGTGCATTGCCGGCCTTTTAAGAGGGAATACGCTCTCTTCTTGAAGGTTTGTAGGTCGGAAGCGGTCCGGAAATACTGCTGGTGATAGTTCATTCCAGGGTTTTAATGTGCGGAGCAGAGAGTTACGCGAAAATCGTACTGTGGAAGACTGCCGTTCATCAAGACGATATGGGTGGTAAATTTTCCGCGTAGGTCGATGGCGAAAAGTTGCAGGTGGAATGATTCCGAACAATTTCTCTGAGGTATCGATGCTTATTACTAATATTATGAATAGGAAAGTTTCCAAATCTCTACAGTCGACCCGGGCCCGTCCGTGCTGATGCATGTCTCTCCCACGGCAATGATTGTCCGTATTGTGTACTACAGATCAGAAAATGTCATATTTTTACACGCCTTACCCCGGTTTCGAACTGAGCACCCTCTCAAGTGTCTAGGGCCTGTCTCCCACCCAGGGTCTACCCACTAGACCTCTGAAGGACACTCTGAAGTTTAGTCATAAGCGATGAACAAAGTCTAGAAAGATCGCAATTTGAAACTGAGACGAGTAATTAGCCGGCCTCCTACACCATAATAATTGGTTTCATCTCAATATAAACTTGCCCTTGGCTCACTCGACAATAATTGATGAAATAAATAAGGTCAATTGAAAACGGCGCCTCGACCTCTAGCACTTAGGAGAGAAGATTCATTTGATGATGGACCTTCCTTTTTGAGTTGGATTATGTAGAGTCAATAAGATTCAGTCTGTTCTCTGCAGGGCTAGCATAGCTGCATAGCGACCAAAGAGAATATAATTATACATAGTGTTATCGACTTCCGGAAATGGACGGCGGATCTGAGGACAGCTGCTGCATTTATCGGACTTCAATTGTTAATAATTATAATATTATGATTTCTGATTAAGTTAACTGTTAATTTCAATGTGACATGTATAATGTAATTGATAATTTAAAAGTAATATATACGTAAATACTGCATTTTATGTGTTTAAATAAATAATATTGATAATTGTAATTAGAGGATATAAGTTTTGTTTCTGAGTTAAAAAAACGCATTTGTAATAAAGGTTCGTGAGGGCGTCAATCTGCCCGAATAAATGGTGAAAATACTTTGAGTTCATTTATTTCTACAACTACTCTTTAATAATAGCGACCGAGAAATATTTCTTTCTACATCAAGATAGACATTTTGACGTTGAAGTGACGGATGCACAGTTTGTCTATACATTCGTGTGTCCACAGAAGCTATGCTAGCCCTGCTGGTATTGTTGACATTACCTGGCCAAAGAATGGAGGTCAATCTGCTTGTAACTCAATTTCTCTGATAGTACATAAATTGTAGGTGTGATGTCTGGTTTACACGTATTAAGTTGCTAAGTAGTTAACTAAATTGTAACTTAATTTTAAGTTATTTAACGCATTAAAATTTAGTACCAAGTGGCAAGTTCAATAGGGAATATGCGTGTAAAACAAAATTTAATAGCATATAGAATTTTACGTCACATTTAATATCGAATATCTTTTTCTAACTGACTACTTTAAAGGCTTGTAACTTTGTTGTTTTCAATTTTATCAAAAAACTGATTGGACTAGATCATTTTTCAATAACGTAAGATTTATTTAATTAAATAATAAAAAAAACATGCATATTCCCTATTACGTAAAGCAGACGTTATAAACAGCTAACTATGATACAACTTGAAATGGAGATAACTGACATCCTGTATTAATACTTCGTATTCATTTTGTGTGTCTGTTTCTTTGTATGTTGACCTGTCTGTCTGCCTGAATATTATGCACGATTCACGGAAATTTTCAAAGTCCACGCGAACGAAGCCGCGATCAAGAGCTAGTTCTACAATATAAACTTAAAGGTGACTGACTAACATACTGGTAGTATCAACGCACAGCCCACACGACGGACACAGGACGGATTGCGCTGAAATTTGGCATGCAGATAGATTTTATAATGAGAGTTTTAATAAATACTACCTCCAAGTGGAATTGCGAAAAGAGAAAATTTGAATAACACTTGTTAGTGTGAGCGAAGGCGCAAGCATCTTATTTTTTTTTTCTAGATTTGCAGCACAGCACAGCTAGTCAACAAAAACCATAGGTATTGGTGGAAAAACCTAAAAAAATCGACTTAACTACAAGGCATCTGTTTATCTGTCGCGATAACGTGATAGCTCTCGAGTCGCGATATCGGGCGTGTTGTGACATCGACAACACTCATCTTGTTTGTACCACGCACCAACACAATATAAGAACGAACCAGTTACTCTAATTACACGCTTAATCTGCTGTCAGTTCATTTCATCAGTTTGATCAGGGACGGAGAATGATCTAACCGATTTTTTTGACGGACTGATCGATTTTATGTACAATCAGGGATGTTGAAAAGTATGCAGATCGTGGGTATAAGTGATTTGGTCGGGTATGTCAAACCCAGCCGACAGATCACGGTTTACATGAAATTGACATATTCCGACCAAATGACGTAGCTCCTTCAACTTGCTCTCCTTCAATTTCCCCCAATATACTTTTCAGCCAATCATACGTCAGTCTCATGAACTGCCGTGATACCAGATTGTGTATCCTACTTCTGAGAGGTTTTTAAAACTGACTGACGTGACTGCGGGGCTGTGCAGTTCGAGGTTCGCTTACAGCCGTACTTGGCCGCGTCAATTTGTCATATTGAAGTCGGCATACTATTGTATCTATAGTGACATAAGTCTGTACTTAACAAAATAGGGAATATGCATGATTATTTATTATTTAAATAAATCTTTCGTTATTGAAAAACAATTTAGTCCAATCAGTTTTTTGATAAAATTGAAAACAAAGTTACAAGCCTTTGAAGTAGTCAGAAAAAGAGATCTGATATTGATTGTGACGTCAAAGCCCATAAGAGTTTTGGAAGAAAAAGATGGGCAGAAAACTAAAATCACTAATTACTTACTTAAATCTCAACAGAATAGATTTTTTTAAAGATTCTGTAAATCTTTTAGCCTACTATAATAATAATTTATACACAATAAATTTTGTTTTACACGCATCTTTCATATTGGGACATATCCTTATTGGGTAAAAAACAAAATATCAACTTTGCATCCATATATTACCATCAAAAGTTACACATTTGACCATCGAACACCACAACATCCAAAGCTTACATACGAGTTTGCACAACATTCAAAATTTTCAGAAATATTTTAACAGTAAATAAAGTTTTGCGGTAAAAATAGTTTACAACAGTGATCTATTCTTACGTATTTTCCAGTGGATTGATAAAAGTGCTATTCTGACTTCAGACTGCGATATCTGGACGTTGTCAAGCATTTGTGTGTTATCCAACAAAAACATCAGATTTTGAGATATTAATGCAGTATTATTTTTTATATTTTAAGCAATAATACTCCATTCATAACTTCAAATGTAATTTCTTGTTAGATAACACATAATAAATGCTTAACAACGTCTAACTAATACCCGGGTTATACGAGGCTAGTTTTTAAAAATATGGTAGCAAGCTTCTCTTTTAAACTATCTTGGCTAGCTGACTCTACCATTGTAAATTAGTTTAGGAGACTAGAAATGAAGCTGATCTTTCTATATAAAGCCAGAAGTACTAGCTAGCTAGTTTGCTGACACTAGCTTACTACCCTGGCTTAGAAAACTAGCCTCGTTGGGCAAAAGGCGTCTTAACGGAGTTAGCCTAGCGGCAAATAACATCTTACTCAACACTCTAAGTTGATACAACAGTAAACTATAACCACATTATCGTGGAGATATATATAGAAGATTTTGTTACAAAAGAGTTTTTTGTAAATTTTCGACAAAATTTCTCCATCTATAAAATATTCTGTATTATTCTGTTAAGGTAGTCGAAAGGTAAGGTTTTTCTATAAACTAGATTTCAACTTTGACAAGAGAGCGTTTTATATGGACAATAACTTTAACATCTTTATTTAAAGGTATAATATATTATCATTATATCTTGTTGATAAATAACACGTTAAATATTTGAAAAGCGTATTTAACAATATTGTAAATTGTATTAAAGTATTAATAAGAAGCACCATGATATAACGAGTAGTACATTCAGAACAATTTCACCAAAGCCTGTTAAGTTAATTGTAGTTTTTCATACGTCTCGTAATTATCTACAAGACGGTGTAAAACACGGACTTTAATGAAGTAGAAATTTAGTGTAGTATTATATTTTATGGACCCTAACAGGGTTTTAACAAAATTAAGTGATAAAACTTTAGGGTTTTCACGAGTCCCCTACATAGTTCGCTGTGAAAGTAGCAACGCTGAAAGCGGAAACATTTTTTGTTATTTATATCACCTGTCGCTGGGGTGCGTGGCCATACAAATCACAAAAAAAAATTGTTGCTTTCAGCGCTGCCTCTTTCACAGTAAGCACTATAAGAGACATACACCCTATATTAGTACCTAGTATTATCACTTGTTACAGCCCGCCAACAAGGAGGCCGATCCACATCGGACTGATCGCAGTCTGACCTGTGTCTTTACCATGATTTTGAAGTGTAAAGTATTTGTCGGTACACGATAGCGACTACGTAAATTTTTTGTATGGCAAAATTTTACAGCGCCTCTTGCGGTCACTCGCGGAACTAAAATTGCCATATACCATTGCTTCAAACTCATGAAAGCCTGATGGCAAGTTTTTGTGCTTTCCGACCGTTTAGATCAACCTCTTCGTTTATGGGGGTCTCTCTAGTAATTTTAGTATTCAACATAGTATGTTGTAAAATAGGAAAACTTAACATTACAAACTATACACAGCCCGCACATAAAACATCATGAGCATTCGTCCATCGTTATTTAAAAATTAATATATTAATATTTTTGGTCATTGTTAGAACAGCCAATGAAAATAACTTTTTGCCCAAAACGATTTTCAGTTTATTTTACATACACTTTAATAAAACCAAGATTGTATATTTAAAATAAAAAATACCCTTCATATAAGCAATCTCAAAAACTTATTGCTAAAAAAATTGCAGTTATTTGTTTGCTAATTTACCAAGAACACTTTATTAAATAAAATCAAGCAAATAATTTATTTTCGCTTAATCGTACATATAGCATTTTTGTATTTGTGTCTTCAAGAACAATTCTTACATAATCTTACTGACTAGTACAAAGTTTATGTTGTACCTCATTTTAATTGTTTGATAATAAACCAACCTTAGTTTAAATATAAATATATTTTAATATTCAACTTAACTTTTTCAACATAAATTTGAGACGTTCGTAACGAAAAAATAAAGAAATAAATAAAGAATATGAACATAATTTAATTTTGAAAATTCAAACGATCGAGACCAAGAACAAAAAAATGAGATTCGAACGATTAACGTATGTTGGCCATAGTAGAATACCAACACATACAAACATTATATAATTACATAAAACATATAAACGTCGACTACACCTTATACTAAATTGTTGATCGAGATATGTATCTTTTAAGTACAAATCTTAACTAAATACATCCATTAAATAAGAAGCAAAATATATAATACATGCGACAAAAAGTATATAGTATAATAACATAATTATATACCTAGCTATTTGGTAACCATAACCAATTTTTCATTTCCTAAGGCATGTAAAAAGCAGTTAGGTAAATAGTTACCACTTTATAAAGCTCATAAAAAGCGGTTAGGTACAAAACTTACAGATACCATAATAAATAAACCGACAAGCTAAAGGCGACGAAAAAGCGCCACGCCCATAACTTACAAATACTAGTCTAATTTTTAACCGGCTTGTGCAGATCTAGATTAAATTTACGCAACCGGGCTTAAATAGCTTATATCAGTGTTTCCCAACCCTTCTCAAACACGGAAACCAAGGAGGAAATCTAACACAGTGTCACGTGTGAACAGGCGCCGAAAAGGAAGATCTTCCGACCGGGCGAGATTGCATGCTAGGCCAGGGCCGAAGCCCCACTGACGTCATTTCAGTCGTTCTATAAATCGCCCATCCCCGAAACTCCGATAGCGCGATGCCGGATTGTGAAGCTAATTGAGAGCACAACCACAACTGTTTTCACAGACCCTCTTCTTTACGAGACATCAGTATTTATACATAGTCCATATACTAGAGATCCGCGCACCACAGGTTGAGAAAAACTGGCTTATACTGTGCGTTGTATAAATATACAGAAAAACAACTTTGTCATTGTGTTTTGTCAATATTTGTGTTTCTTTTCCAGGCTCCCACATAAAACTGTAGTAATGTCATTATTACTATGAGATTTGCGATACGATGCAAATTCGCAGTTTTGTGTACCCTAACACACAAAATACATTAACAAAGTTATACAGCAGTCAATTCTGGTATTATTGTCTTCACTGGACAGTACGGGCGACGGGCTACGGCCCGTACTACAGTAGTAGTACGGGCTTAGTAAGGCCCCTCTGAACACATGAGATAACGAAACAACTCGCGACAACACTGCCACAATAAACAGAACGAACCAGTAGTCCGAATCCAAACTGACGAAGCGAGTACCGCGCGGTATAACTGACAGTATTTAAACGGCTGTACAACGCTGAAGCTGAAAACTAACTATCGGATGCGAATTATGAACGCGGCTTGCAGCCGCGACACAAAGGTGTACACATACAAAACATCAAGCGCGCCACATTAACTTTGGACGTCGGAACGCTTAGGACTCATCCGCAACTTACGTCTTTATAGGTTGAACACTTCAATTTACATGTGTAAGCCGCGTCCGTAAGTTGCATCTCATGCTAAAAACAAACTATCGAGTTTGTTACGTCAAACCTATAAATTACAAAAACACGTTTGTACCCTGTGCGGAAATTTACGACCAAGCACGCTCTTTATATGAATGCGACGCGCCCCGGCACGCCCCCCCATCAACAGTATGTGCGCGGGAAGCTTTAGTCGGCATACTGGTGCGTTCTGTCTTTTGTGACACACATTAACAGAATGGCAGTTGCATTGTTATATTCAAATCTACATTAAATAAGCATTACAGTTTTTAAATATACATAACCTAAAAGTCTTTTAAAAGCGAAGACTTTCAAATTAAACATTTTATTAAGTGGCTTCATCCTATAGCCACCACCACCAAAATATTGCTGTCTCAGTCTCTCATTACACATGGATAAGAGAGACATGAGAAGGGAGACAGAAACATTACAAAACGATAGGTCAATGACCGAATTTAAGTTTTTTTGACCGGGCTTTACCACTTTGCACTTACCTACCTACTTTAAAGTGCATTTAAAGTCTCATTTTTAATAAATCTTAAATAATAGGCATTTAAAAAATTTAACGAAAACTCTCTTAATTTTCATATCCGTATGATAAATCTTTTATATATTTGAAATAAAGATTTTTTTACGAGATTCAACTAAAAGCTTCTTTTAAAGCCGCTAATTAAGTTTATAAGAGCCCTCATTCTTAAGAATGGTAAAATTAAATTACTAAAACAGCCCAAAAGGAAACATACAACATTAGTTGATAATTTAGTACGCATGTTATACATGGTTTTTTTTTTGGTAGGACCTTCTAAGAGGCGAAAAACAGTCGCCATAGTCTCCGAAACAACCAAAATTTAAGTTTTTCAATTAATGCCTAGCAAATTTATATAACAAGGTAAATTTTTCCTACTAAAGTCGACTCTTAAACGAAGAATTTAGGTCGCCACCAGATGAAAAAGTAATTTTTTGCTTTCTGATTCTTAATAATTATCATTATTTGTCAATTGGGACAGAATATATAACTTACGAAAGTTCTTACCGCGCTTGGTTTTTTGGTCAGCTATAGCCTAGCGGCAAAGGAAATGTTATTAAAAAACTCATTCGCAAGAACCCCTAAAAATGGTCGAAAGACAGACAGATTGTTTTACTGTCTCAAACGTCATATAGCAATGCGTTATGTTATCATCTTATAAAAGACGGCACTCTTTCACGGATTTTCGCGGTTCGTTCACGTACCGTAGAGACTAAGCCCTCCGCTGCGTTGAACGTGCGCCCGCGACGGGTGGCCACGTGGCGATCACGTGTCGTGCTTTTTTTCTTACTATTTAAAGGTCATTCATCATTTGATTACGACGGCCTAAGAGTGGCGTGCCTGTTTCATGTACTTTGAGGTTCGTCTGCGTGTCGTTGCTCTAATACAAATATAAAACAAGCACACTGGCATACTCTTAACGCAGCGGACGGTTTAATAAAGCTCGAAACAAACTATCGGACGCGGCTTACGGTCGCGACTAACAGCCGCGACACAAAGGTATTCACAGACAGTAACATCCAGCACGCTATATTCGCTTCGGACGTCCGAACGCTCAAGGTCAGTCCAAGGACTCGCTAGTACCTTACGTCTTATTATATGTATGCTTTAATAAGTGTATATAATAATTTAAAATCTATTATATATTTAGATATCTATAAGCCGCGGCTGTGAGCGGCGACCGTAAGTCGCGTCCTATAATAATTTGTTCCGAGCTAAAGTGCGATACGGAAGGGCGCGACAATTCTTGTTCCATAGCACTGTCGTTTCACCAACGTGTCAAGTCGTGTCAAGCCATGTCACATGACATTCGTACAGTTTTATCTTTATCAACATAAACTGAAAGTTTGCTTGGGTGTATATATGACATAGTCCCAGTAACATTTTATGCCTGACAGCCTTAAACGTTAGCAGGCTCGGGTTTATCGGTGGGCAACTCGCCGACGACGTGTTTGGAGAGGTCGCTGATGTCCTGGTGGTCCCCGTGAGCCGCGAGGTCGAAGTCCGACCCTGACAGTATCGCTATGTGGTTCCATTCCGAGTCTTCTGTGCCACCTATACACAGAGTAATACATTTTAGTGGGATTTTAAGTGTTTTTTAAGAACACGGTTTATTTACCTCGCGAAAAAATATAAGTTATAATGGACGTAAAAAATATTTTAGAAATCCAAAAAAAAGTCTTATATATAATATTATCATATTATTACTTATAATATAAATGAGAAAGTGTGTCTGTCTGTCTCTTCTTGCTGTCTCCTCATAATGCTCGAACTACTTAATCGATTTTGCTGAAATTTTGTATGGAGATACATTGAAGTCCCAGGGAAGGACATAGGATGCTTTCATGCCGGATACATACACGATTCTGGCTAAACAATTTTTAGCGCAACAGAATTGCGGGCATCATCTAGTTCTTTATAAATGTTTGGTTACAATTTTGAACAGCACTTAGACAGTTTTTCAAAATTGATATTTTTATTCGGTTCGTCTATAAAATAAACTACGTTTTTATTTACATTAGATATTACTTTCATCTATAAATTACAAACTATTGAGCCTCATAATAATTATCGGATAAATTAGTAACCATACAGAAAGTTATTTAAGCTGAATCCAGAAGACAGTTATGACAATTATTGTTATTATTATTAGCAAAAAGTTGAGTTCCACTTTGGACAAATTAGAAATGATGGATATTAAGCAGAATCCTAAGATTGGATTTACTGTGTGACTTACTGTATACAGATTAACTTTGAAAAGAGTATTACATACCTTTAAATGTATATTTTGTGAAAACATAAAATATTGCATTTGTTTTTAATGTCCCACACCATGCATTTTGAGAAAAGCCGCTTTGAAAATTCTAATTTTGCTAAACTACGAAGCGCTTCTACGCTTAAAAACCATCAATCTATACTGTGTAGTCTTTAGTGGAGTAAGCCCAGTCATTAATGTATGACAAACCCAAAAAAAAACAAAATACATAATGTCGCAAGTGAAATTCTTACAGCAAAAAAATAAAGGCAAAAAAACTATGTATTTTGTTTTTTTTTTAAACGTGTTGTGTTAATCAAACCCAGAGTTGTTTCAGTCGAAAATATACAATACATTGCAATTGCAACAATCTGCAACATTTCGTATGATTATTGCAATCAATCTGCAATATTTCGAATATTTCCTGTCAATGTGACAAACTGCGAATTTTAGTATATTTATTGCAAATGTAACAAATGCAACATAATGTATTTTGCGACCGCAACCCGACGTGCGCATGCGGTAAATGAACAGTATCATTGAAGTCACTCACTCGTACATTGCTCGGTGACGGCGCACAAATGTCTGTACTGTGTCTGTCTCACCGATCATTATCAGTAATGAAGCACGCATTAGTTCAAACCCACATAACCATCAACAATAATACTGTATTCTATATTCAAATCGTTTTTTGAAATATTATTTTAAAATACTTTGAAATATTTAAAATACTTTGAAAACATAATATTTTCAAAGTTATTTTAAGTATTAGAGAATAATATTAAAATTCTACTATTTTTTTTTCGCGGTGTTGTTGACGATTATGAACATAAAACAAAACTGCATTAAATATTTGAAACACACTGACTTTAGCTAATTTTTAAGATTTAATGAAAAGTTATGATCATTATCTTGATTTCATGATTGGCAACACTTTAAGTATGTGTTTTTAATAAAATAAGTTACCAATCTACAAAAATAGATAAAAAGTAAGTAAATAAGCACGAAGTGACTGTATCTTTATGAAAGCAGCGCGCTAATACAAAGCTGCAACATTATTTACAGACCCGCGTCAAATCGCGTAATAAGGTAGAATACCCCAAGCAAACTAACTACATGTTATGTTTATTATACATTTAAAAAATTTACAGAATATTTTTAAATGCTTTTGTTGTATCGAGAAAAATGTTTGGCCACATAATTTTGTACCAAAAAAGATCAATTCTTAATGATTTTTAAAACAATATCACTCCACACTTTTGATAAAGCAAAACTCTTATATTCATCAGTTGTTAGTCAGTGTATCCAAACACAACACAGCCTTGTCATCGACTCCTGTTCGCTGCCTATGTTTAAATTTTGTACAATACAAATATCGTAAAATCACAAATCAAATGTATACCTCGAAACTTTTTTCTATTCTGTTTGACAACTGCAATGGTTGTGTTCGTTTAATTTTTATATCACCCCACTCTTTAATTGCGCATGACAAAATCACGTGAAACGTTAAAAACGTAACTTGCGTCTTTAAGTTTTACCCAACTTTGGCATGCACAATTCTTCGAAAGACCTTTATCTCTAGTGACAACTGCATTAAAAAAAGCAGCTGTCATTTATTTTTTTTTATCAGGCAGCGAACAGTCTCCGGTGTGAGTAAGCGTGGCTACCTACACCGCTACACGGGCGTGGAGTGCGGGCCACCTGCGGGGCGCGGGGGGCGGAGCTCGGCGCGCGGCGTGCGGGCGGCGCGTGTCTCCTCCATGATGAAGCTGTTGATGACGTAAGCCTCGCGCCGCATGCGGTCCCGCAGCTCGGCCGACATGTCCGGTATCGCCCAGCGGACCACGATCATCACTAGCGCCACCACGTTCTGGGGACACGTCCGAGGGGTACAAAAATAAATATATTGTTGACTCGTCTTGATACTCTTAAGACATCCTATTAATCGTAACATGTGAAAAATTTTTAACATGTGAAAGTTTAATTGTTTGGATGTTGTGCGTCAACTAAGCCAAAACTTTTGTACGGATTTTGATGAAATTTCGTTTACCGATAGGCTTATTTTACATAGACTTTACATATTTATTTTATTTCATGCTCCCGCGAAAAAAAAATCGAGGGTTAATATTGCTAAATATTAACCCAATTTTTTTAATTTTTGACAGCTTTTATAGCATTAGAAAGTAGGCTTAGTATGCATCAAGTTAAAGTTTCATAGCTGACCTCAAAAACGACGACGAAAGCTAGCCTCGCGCCCATCACGTGCCAGTACCAGTTTGTGTGCTGGTAGTCGTTCTCCGTCGAGTACCAATAACCGGGGTAGCTGCAAACATACATATTATAATCATAATATCATAATCAACTAATGTAAAAATCATTGCAACTGCAACAAAGTGAAAATTAAATAACTTCACATGGTCTCATTTTAGTCAGCCTCGCGAAATACAACATAGAATTACATACAAATCATTGCAAGTGCAATGAAATGCAACTTGGTCTCATAGACACTCGTGAGTTCTTGCAAGAACAGCTAATTGCTTACTATTCTTATGGTCATTGTAGTGATACAAAATAACATTATAAAACAACATCAGACATTTATTACTCAAACTTATGATTTAGCACCAATACTTTAAACTTATTCTAAATATAGAAATAAATAAATTTGCAAATGCAAAAGATATTATACCCGCTAATTATCTCGTTGTAAGTGATCTCGCGACGTACAGCACACACGCATCAACATAAAAATAATTACAAGTCCAACAAACAGTATACCTGCACATGGTCTCGTTGTAGGTGGTCTCTCGCGGCGGGTTGATGATGACCGTGGTGTTGAAGTCAGTGAGGGTGTGGTTGACGTAGTTCCGCATCTCACCGAACTCGTACTGGTACACGAGCCGCGGGATGAACTCCGACGTGAAGGCGATTATGAAACCCTGCAAGTTCATATTGCTACATTCTCCCCCAACTGTTTAAAAATTTTCATATTTTAGTTTGTTTGTTACAAGTTGTAACAAGAATTCGAATATTTTATATGTTGTAACTTGCAACTTCAAGTAATAAACAAAACAACGCCCAATGATCTTTATTTTTCTCAAGATATGAAGATACAAGCATTGGAAAAAAGAGTGTGTTTTAAATGTAAGCGCTTTTATTTTACAGACCTACGTTACTCTAGGACGCAATAGTGAATATGTATATAAGTTTTGGGAGAAAGATATGGGTAAAAAAAACTCGAGCGTCGTGGAGACCTAGTACGTTTTGTAGATTGGGTAAAATGGAGAAGAAAATAATACGGGCATTTTTTATTTTAGCGGTGGGATAAGACGCTACATCTATACAGACAGTTTAGAACTAGCTTGCTGTCATAGCTTCCTAAACTAGCCTCGGGTATCCGGAAATAATATTAATTGTTGATTAAATCGAAAGCTTACGTTGGTGATGATACTGAGTTTCCCAATGGAGTCGAGTATGCGGTACCACACGCCGATGTCGCTGACCCTCTGCGGCACGGGGCGGCGGTAGCACGCCAGGAACTTGCGCGCATCGAGACGCATCTCGAGCACGTTGTTGGCGAGCGCGAACAGCGGCGCCAGCGGGAATGCCGCCACGAAGATCGTCACGAACCCGTACTGCAGCACTGAGAGAGACGGGACATATGTCACGTTACTGGTGATTTGCAAGTAGTGATGTTCCGGATATCCGTCTCCGCGGATATCCGAGGGAAAATAACGATCCGTATTCGTATCCGTCACCTTTCCCGTGGATCTTTTACGGATTTTTTTACTTAACTAGTTTTTCGTTGATAGGACGAAATACTATTTATAACGGTTACAGAGTGTAAAAAAACTTGGTGGGTATTTTTTTATTTCAAATGCTCTTGTCCCTGATGTTTATTCGAGGGATTTATGTGCAATATTATAATATTAACTAAAGTTACTTAATTATGTTTTACTTACGTTTTCATTGCTGTTCTAAGGGTACCCACCCTTAGAACAACAAATTAGTATACTCATATACATATACTATTACTTTAATTATATCCTGCATAGGTAAATAGTTGATCTTGAAATTAAATATTTAGCCCCTTCGTATTGTAAACATTTAATATTTTATAGTCGTAGGTTACTATGCCACAGTACGTAATTAAAAGGTACTCAATAGGCTATCTCTATCGAGCGCCAACACCAATTTAGTAAGGAAATGAAGATCCGTTCGGTTCCGTATCCACGGATGTACATTCTTAACGATCCGGCACATCACTAGTTGCAAGTATGGTAATTATAACGAACATGTATTTCTCGAAAAGAAAAAAATTCATGATTGAAGTTACAAATAAAAATAACTTACCCATTTCTAAATACTCCGGGAACAGGCCCATGTTACCGAAGTCGACGAGTTTGAAATCTTTGACCCATTGCAGTTGACTCTTGATCCTAAGAATTAAAAATAAGTGTTCGTGTAAAGTGCGACTATGTTTGTAATGACTTTCTGCTGTAAATTTATATACTTCTTTCTATTGATGCAGAAAAACCGGCTAGGCGCGATTTGGTTTCGCGCACGAAGGGTTTAGAGAGCTAAAAACGTTTTTCTGAAAATTAAACATCTGTAACAGACCACGTTGTGTAAGCAATAGCGCAATGTAGATGACCAGCAACGACATCTATAATTATCAAAAGAAAGAAAATGGCAATAATATCACGTTTTTTGTAAGTAAGCCGAAATACTTAATTTTTTATTTTGCTTTTAGTATCTGCTGCTATAGCGGACAACAGAAATACATAATCTGTGAAAACTTCAACTATTACCATTCTTAAGATACGGCCTGGAGAGAGACAGACTGATAGACATCGTATTTTTAGTAATAGCATAGAGGAATTATACCTAGAGTAGCGGATCCCATACAAATGTCCGTAGTTTTTAGTTCACATCTGACCGACAGATGTCACTAATGGTATTAAATATGCCATATCGAATAAAAATGTAGTGTAAAATGTGTCATCTAGTAGACTACGGTTAAAACTCGTTGCAAATTCAGATACACAAAAATTACTCCGCGACATCTAGTCGCTGAATAATTTTACCGGGAAAGGCATTTATTGAAATTTGAAAGATCTAAGTTTTTGATTCTTGAATAATATTTATTGATATTCTTTTATATAATAATCATAATAAAATCACTTGCTATTTCAGCACAAGATGGCGCAAAAATACTTATTTCGCGCTATCTTGTGTTGAATATGCAAATTACTTTGTAAATTATAATGACGACATCTAGCAGTTACAGATTAAAACTGGCCGTAAGGATCGGTTTTGAAGTATTTTTTAGAAAATCTTAATTATTAATATACGAGTGTTTATATGATGTTGTAAATATGCAGACATTTTTTTTCACGTTTTAAAGTTTGATGTAAATGCCTTGTGTTGTTGTATTTTTATACTTCCGAATTTATCCATCATCGTGACTAGCGCCATCACGACCCAAGAGGTGTTTCCCGTATATAAAATTTTAAATCGATCTGTAAGTCTATAAAATAATTAGTCTATGGTAATAGGTACGGAATCCTATAATGAAACTGCCAAAACAAGGTTAGTTAGTAGTAGTCCAAAGCTTACGTGTTTTTCCTGCCCACAGTCCTAATGAGGTTCCACCACTTGAGCAGATACGGCATCAGCATCTCCACCACTGTGTTTATGAACTGTTTGCCCACCATTATGATTGCCAGCTGAATTGACAGCTCTAGGAAACAGCCTCCAGGTGAACACTAAAATCATAAAAACAACAATTATCGAAAATCTACACTAAAAACTTACAAAAACTCAGGCCTTTTTTCATTAATTGTGGATGATTTATACATACTAGCTGTTGCCCGCGACTCCGACACGGAGCCCGAGACCTGTCCAATGATTGCAAAACAATGGAAATTAGTTCATGCGTTCTGATGTTATATCGTCAGGAAGAAAAACCCGAATTATTTTTATATAATAGATTTCCAGAGCGAAATAACCACTCATCAAATACTGTAGTGCCTGGGATAGGATTTCTTTTAGATGACTGTATAGTTGTTTAAGCGCATATGACAATCTCGCGGCAGTCGGCCTACTCTACAGGACCGAATAGCTTAACACGTCTATTAATTAATTTATAGCATAATACGGATGCTCATTGCCATGGGAGAGCAATGCTTCGGCACTTCGGATGTCACGAGTGTCCATGGGCGACGGTTGCTTTCCATCAGATAACCCGTCAGCTCGCTTGCCCCCTAAATATCATAAAACGTCTGAGACCATTTTACGTAAGGGTTTAATGCATTCTCTTTCACAAATTTTACCAAACACAAATTCTTTGTCCCAATCGTACCTAAGAATCCCCATCGAATCATTCTCTTTCACAAATTTTACCAAACACAAATTCTTTGTCCCAATCGTACCTAAGAATCCCCATCGAATGACTTAACATACTATATTATGTGGGTCACTAAAACAACATACCTCTTCTTGTCTATGGCCAAAGAATCGTATAAAGTTGCCCGGTCTTCCTACGAATTTTCCTTTGAAGAACGCGATGTAGAATATTGACGCATAATAGTTGATGAACTGTAGCAAATAGATCTTAAGAGTCAAAGAGTCGTCGAACTCTGTTTGAGTACGCAGCAACTCTTTCTCCGTTAACCATTCTGCCAGGAATTGATATATCTGTAAAATAGTAAAGAGATTGGTAATATGATGAGGTTATGTAAAAGACATCATAGATATTCTTTGTTTATTCTTAGATTATTCGTTTATGTATTTTGTTTATGCATTTTAAATAATTTTAAAAATTGAAAAGTCAAAACGGCGTATTTGAAATTCACCCATTTAGGTCGAGTAGGGTTTCAAAATGAAGAGCTTTACATAGCCATTATTGAAATATACATAACTTGATGTTTAAATTGCTATGGTTTTTATATCTGGATTTTCTTTTTTTTTGGACTTTTAGCTTGTTCAATATTATATAACACACAACAGAACGTCACCCAAGGTCATATTTTTTGTCTTCACTTTTTTATTCTGCGTGCGGGATCCATTATAATTTAATATCTTTGACCACTACTATATTACTCACATAGTTGAATATACATATGAAGACCAGGTTGATGCAGGCGGCGGTGGCGGTGGTGAACATGATGGGGCTGTACGTGATGAGCGGGTTGTCGCGCGACCGCAGCACGTGCGCGCCCAGCAGCGCCATGCGGTACAACACCTGAACAGATTTCGTCATTAGTTAACACAATCAGGCATTACATGGCTGAAATCCGTAGCTTAAAACTTAATTGTGAATTTTAGCAAAATTTCGCAAAATATTTTCGAAACTCATAATTAAATAAGCGTAGCTTTGCCTAGTGCGATATCTCTTTAAGCAAAGGTCGCACTAAGAGACAAACAGTGGAAAGACGCAAAACGTCACGGTTTGGCCTTTGGCTTTATAAGTTAAAAGTGAAATTGTATGAGCCAAATCGCAATGAGCGAGCGCACCATCTGCTATAGACTCACCACGGCCACAACCGTCGCCAACGCCAGGAGCACCAGCAACGCCACCGCTGTGCCCGACACCAGCGCTCCCGGCAGCCGCATACGCCAGAACGGCACCATTGGCTCACGCTCACCGGTTACCACGTTCAGCTGCACAAATTAAAACAATTTGACTACGTAAAACTTAAAGTATGTACAGATAAGTCCTTTAGACTGTAGATTGTCAGAAGACCAAAATTCTAATTGAGAAACCGCAGGTTAAAAAAAAGTTTACCGTCCCGTTTACAACATCTCGACTTCCAGGCGTTTACAGCGCCTACCATAAACAGGATTCAATAAGCTACATTCGGTTAAATTAAACTTTATACTACACATTGCCAGTTAACCTGCGTGCGTTTGACGTGCGCGAGTCGTGCGAGGTACTGCGGGCGCGGGTGTTCCTCGTACACGTCGAACCCGGTGAGGTCCCAGCGGTGCGTCATCTCCGCAGAGTACCGCTTCCACAGCTCCAAAAAACACGCCGCTATAACATAACGGTCGGGTGAAAATAAATTTGGTCTGAACTAACATTGGCACATAGTGGAGGCGTCACGATGCGTCCTGTTCTCTTACTTTTGATGAAATTAGGGGGCAAGCGAGCAGACAGGACCAAAACACAGCGCAATGCTGTTTTACGGCAGTTTTCATTGAGGCCCTTATATTTTTACGGTCGAGCCGATCCAATAATGCCGAAGCTCGTAATCTCAAATGAACAAAACGCCTCAAAATTCGTCGCACTAGAACTCACCCCAAAAACTCATGAATATTGCAAAGAAAACCGTTGTGGAGTTGTCGAAGAGGTACGTTATTCGCGACTGTAGACACGTTGCGCGCAAGTCCCAATAGTCGCAGTGGTAGTCGCATTGCGGACACATCTTGATCGTCGAGTTGTAGTTGCAGATCTCTTCGCTGTGGAGCAGAAAAGTCAAAAAGTTAGTCGTCTAACTAATGGCATAAAGATAAAACAGTGTTGGTGATAAGTTTAACCCTTGGGAGACCTCTAAGTTAACACGGCCTGCAGATTACAGTTATTTGTATTAGAGTAAGGAAAACCAACAGCCTATATATATTGTGAACAAAATAGCACTACAACATTGCACCTCTTTATTTAGTTTATTATAAATTAAAAAAAAAACTATGACAGACGTTATCAAATGCTATATCAAAATCTATTTTGATTGACAACTTTAAACATACCTAGGCACGTTGGAGTAGACTGTAGCAGCTGAGTATATGACACATATGAGTCCGACGATAGACGCGGGGATCAGCATGTGCGTGTAGAAGCCGAGCCACGCGAAGTATAAACCTATAAACAAATAATATAAACTATTGTCTGCGAATTATTTTGGGAAAGTATTAATTACGTATTGTTAAAAACTGCGTGGGGATTAAATAATAAGTAAAGTCTTACCTATTTTAACTCCAAAGTAATCCTTAACGTAGTCTAGTGGTTGGTATTTGATGCATTTTGAGACATTCGCCCATTCCTTGTACAGTAGATGCCGCATTGAGCCAGGAGTTTTGAGATCACCCTGTCATTAGAAATAATATTGTATTATTTTATATTTTTTAATCAAGGACAAATTATTTGATAAATATAGTATTAGACATTAGTTATTAAAGGGCTGTACAAGAACAAACGTAGATCAAAAACGTAGGCCAAAAACATTTCTGAACGGGTAATAGCTTACATCCTGCAGATTGGACGCAATTCTGTATACGTTAAAACCCGTAATTATCAAGTAAAAAACACGAAAAATTCTTGCGGTCGAGGATAAACTGGAAGATGGTAAAAGCAACACTTAGGCTGCGGTGCTGCAGACGCCGTTCACGATGAACCGTACGATGCCAAACGCGAAGTCACCGAGCAAGGAACGCGCGAACGCGCGAAGATGGTAAAGGCGTTACTTACATCGTGTAACGGGTATGCGGCGCTGTAGACGCCATTTGCGATGAGTCGCGCGATACCGAACGCGAAGTCGTCGTGCGAGAAGCGCGTGAACTTCTTGCGGTCGAGGATGAACTGGACGATGCGGGAACGAATCGATGGTGTCCAGAAACAGTCGGACGTCGTGTCGAATCTAGTGAAAGAAACATAAAATACGATCACCACCTTGCTAAGGATTTTTTACAGGATGGAATATAGTTAAATTTTAAGGCCTGTAAGCTAGAATGAATTTGGACAAGATTTTCGTTTTTTTTATTATAATAGCTACAGTACAGTCTTTCAAGTATAAACTTACAAAAATTCCTTGTCCTTTGAGTATATTGCTGTCAGTCTATATTTTCTCTCCGGGAACTTGTCGCGATCGACTCTGATTTTCGACATCATACTGTCCCACTTGTCGCCTATTCTATCTAAAAAACTATTCGTCTTCTCGTGGACATCTTTGAGCGCTGAAAACTACAATACGGAATCATTAGCAATAATCTTTATAACAAAAACGCACCATAAAACCTCAAACAAACAAAATCACACACAACCATAGCAAAAGAAGAAGAGAATCACAGGTAATTTTGATACAGAAGTTGAACATCATTTGTGGTTATAGAATATTAATTTTACCAATCAATTCAAAATCATTTAACCCTTTCAATCTTATGACCATAAAAAGAAAATATAAAAGTGAGAGACGAAATTCGAAATTCTAATTTATTATTTTTTCTTATTTTCTGAAATACGCTTATTTTTTAATTTTATTTTTGGATAAAAACAGTGTCAAAACTGGGATACGCACTGTTCACAATACAAGCCACAAGCAAGCTACCACTTTCCCAGTCTACTAAAACCGTCAGGGATTCCCAAATTGAGTTGCATGGAGCCTAGAGCTTTTGTATTTCATTGTTTTACCGAATTGCATTTTAATTCTTCACTTTAGTACTAGAAGAATAATTTCATATGCGGTTTCATTTAGATTTAGCTTCAACGTTTGGGAACCCCTGTTCTAAGACGTTACAGCAAGTACTACAAAAAAGTCAAAATAATTTAAGAATTTATTGATACACTTAATTTTTTTTATGATATTTAGGGGGCGAGCGAGCAGACGGGTTACCTGATAGAAAGCAACTGCCGTCGTGACATCCGAAGAGTCACAAGAGCGTTGCCGGCCTTTATGAGGAATATGGAATGGAAATAGGGATAGGAGGATATGGGAAGTTTGGCCACCAGTAAACTCACTCACTGAACGAAACACAGCTCAACGCCGTTTCACGACAGTTTTCTGTGAGGCCGTGGTATCACTCCGGTCGAGCCGGCCCATTCGTGCCAAAGCATGGCTCTCCCACGGCAATGA
>JAOTAV010015803.1:0-24938 GCA_026546445.1 Cyclargus thomasi
AGGAGTCCCCTCGATTACTCATGGTTCCCATCATCAGCCACCATCATGGTGAATATGGGACCTATTCGGAACAATACTCTATACAACAAAGCAAAAATTTTTAAGAACTTCTTTCCTCTTCCTTCTTCATTTAATAGTTAAACAAGTAATTCCTTTTCGTGCCCTAAATTTCAGCGTTATATAACACTGCGATCATTGCTAGGACAGAACTAAAACATCTCGATTTTAAATTGAAACGGTCGAAGTTTGAATTATAAATGTCCTCATTCCCTAACCTTAGACATTTACACCTAAAGTATACTAGCTTTTCCCAGGACTTTGCCCGCGTCGAATTACGACATCTAATCATTTATAACTATTACCCACGAGAGCATTTTAACTATTGTATCATTCTGTAAGACGTGTTTCATGCCTTGTATAATTGTAAAATTATTTTGTGAGAAATAAGGAAATTTCCTAACCATGTCATCAAAATCTGTTCTGTATTTTCGGCGTAGTCGACGAGCAAACATCCAAATACACAAATTTTCACATTTACACGTGCGTTTCACATTTTCACACTATTCTATTTTCATGGAAACGTTCAGGGCGATTAGCATTGATTTCATTTGGCTCCGGCTAATGCCGTTTTCAACACGATCCGCCACTCTCCTTTGTATCTCGAGTGTTCGTTATTGACTCTGCTCTCGAGCTTCGTGATTCTCTCTCACGACGGCTAAAAAATTAACAATGTCTACTTGGTACTCAAATATTTACCGGCAAACTCGCCTGAAATTCATTTGGCAATCACGCAGTCTGTCCAAAATAAATATTATGTCACTGGCAAATACATTCGCGGGTGACATGTGGTTATCCTCCTGTGAAATTGGCTTTTACGCGTTGAAATTTCCTACGCTACATTACCAGAATATTAGTTTTTTGGGATCAAAATATAATGTTACTGCATTTTGTCCGCGGCTACGCTCGCGTGGAATTTGAAAGCGTGAAAGTACTAACATTTTAGGAACGTGAAGTTTTTTCAAGACGAAGCAACCATTGACTAGATTTTTGACACAATCTTAGTTCAAAGGATGATAGTAACATAGGCTTGGAGAAACAACAGCCAATTTTTTTTTAAATATTTTTACGCGATTTTAAAAGCAAGCGAAGCCAAGAGCTATATAAGCAATAACTGCCGATATGCTGATGATAATGAGGTATTAAAAAAATGATTGTATAACGATAGAGCTGCAAAGATTTTTCCCGAATCTCGTCAATACTTTGTCGCATAGCAGTACTCTGCTGCAGTCAGTATGAAGTCATTCAAGTTGTCTCTTTAAGAACGCGTTAGAACTAAGTTGTTTAAACAGAAGCACGTAGATGGAGGCGTTTTCTTCATTACGTTTGTGATAATATTATATATATTTACTATATTATATAATATTATACTAGAGATAATATTATACTCAAACCATCAATTTTTTACTGTTTATCGCGTAAACTACTTTTTAAGCTTTACTTTTTTCTAAAAAGCAGGTAAGTACTTTCAATTGGTAACAATACCAATGGAAAGTACATCCAGTAAACCCACATAATTTTTTACGGAAAAACCTTGAATATTTTAGGCCAATAGCAATACTCTACCTAATATAATCAATATCATCACAATATAGTTCAGTAAGACCGTTTGTCGCGGCCGACCACGCTCGCGCTGTGTGACAAATTACAATCATTAACATTGCAAATTGTTTCATTACGCTCACAATGACACTTGGTGTATGCATCGCCATTTTTGCGTTTGATTTACTGGACTCGGTAGAACGTGCAAGACCCTAGGGATTAAGCCATTCGGAATATCAGGAAACCTCAGGAGCCGACAGCCACCGGCATGTGGATAGTAGCATGACGGCGACAGGCAGATGGGCCTGTCGCTGACAATTTGGTAAATAATGCCGGCGGCGGCGTCGGCGGCTCGAGTGTGTACTGTGTAGTGCGCCTAATATCTATGTCAAATGCTAAACTCAAATATGCAAAGTACGTTGTTTATATGTTGCAAATATTCCACACATAATATTGGAAATGATCGCTGAAAGTTTATTTTCGAATCTATAACGTTATTGTTGTTTCATCTAGCACATTGCATATTTTATAAACAAACAATTCGGAGCCTAACTACTTTTTAAATGGCATTAAAACAAAAAATCAAGTCAGAAAAGGGGTTTTTATAAAACAGAAAACACTACAAAACGGCAAAACTTTTCGTTCTATTACATGATAAAAATCGAGGATGCTCGGTTAATAAAATCCTTACGAAGTTAGAATATAAACGACAATTATAGTTCAAGCGAAAACAAAAGCGATTTTATTAAGTAGAAAGGAAAAGGAAAAGAAGATGTAATAAAGCCTTTTAAAAACCCATAAATCTCATGGGAACATATACATTTGCGGAGATCAAAAGTAGCCTATGTCCTTTCACGTGGTCTCTATATCTGTGCCCATTAAAACTAGCGCGGTAGTTATAGAGCCAATACAATCATAGTAACAAGTTTTGATAAGAATCATTAAGAAATTAGAGATTGATACAATACATCTTTAACCATTTTTGAACGACGTAAGTAATAACAAAAGAAATAACGATTTCTCACAGAAATCTGAGACCAAAAAAAATCTGAAAAAAGTAAAAGTGTCTACAAAGAAAGTGAAAGAAACCTAGACGGGAATTCGATATGATGAAGTATTGATTAAGAAATTCATCAGGTACCACCATGGCGCCGCTTAGTCTGTGGCACTTGGCAAACTTCCAAACGTACATGACCTTCGCTCAAATGTAGTGACAAAAAATATAGAAATAGATCTCATACGCACACAAATCATTGCCCTATATATTGAAGGTGATAATACTGTACTGCAATCTTGCGTGAAATTTCCGTTCGCGCCGGTCACCAAAGCAATTTTCATTCAAAACGTGGAACGAGAATTCGAAAATAATGCGAATGAGAGATGGGCGCAATTGAAAGCCTTCAAGTGTGCGCCCCATCAAATATTAATCCCTTAATTAATATTCAATTGAGCTAAAAGAGAAACAATGAAAAATTCTATGAGCTTAAAGTAAATACATGAAAAAAATAGAGACATGTTTCGAAATTGGCAAGAAAAACATTTTTTTTTATTAGAAGTCAAAAGATGCTACGGTTGAGACAATCTTTGCACAATTATTAAAAAAAGAAGAAATATTAATAGACCTACATTTATTACTGCAAACAGAGCAGCTGGGGTTAGCTAAAAGCTTGGGTATTCCCAAACAAACAGTATATTTAGAGTCGAAGGTAAGCAATGCAATTTATTCGGAAAGCCCTAAGCCGTTCCCTGGGAAAACCGTGTCCTGGTATTAATATCCGAGGGTCGTTCGGGAAAGCCGGATAATTGACAAAGGGCTCACGACCATCGATACGAGTGTTTTTAGCACCGACAATGCTGGCAATCGTCCAATTTCTGTTGCCACCGTTTCTGAATGACTCAAAGGCAATTTGTTGTTATTTTCAGTTTTACGTGGGGAGTATTTCACCTGGTATTAACCAGAATCAGGTATTCAAAAGTTTATTGACTTGTTTGTATGAATTGGGAGGATTTTTGCATTACTGTGGTTTTTAGACCGCACTAAGCGCGTTGTCTTCTAATCTATGCAACTACCACACATTTTGATATTACAGTTATTAGATAAAAATTTAGGGGGCACCGGGCAAGGGAGCAGATGGGTTACCCGATGGAAACCAACTGCCGTCGCCCATGGACACTCGTAACATCCGAAGGGTCACAAGTGCGTTGCCGTCATTTATGAGGGAATAAGGAATGGGATTAGGGAAGTTGGGCCACCGGTAAACTCACTTACTGAACGACACACAGCACAACGCCGTTTCACGCCAGTTTTCTGTGAGGCCGCGGTATTACTCCGGTCGAGCCGGCCTATTCGTGCCGAAGCATGGCTCTCCCACAGCATCATATCCATCCGTATAATGTACTCACACAGATAGTACAGAAAACATTTACTATAAAGATGCACCTTTTCTTAGTTTTCCAGAGGATTACGTAGATAGAAAAGTCATAATTTTAACCGACTTCCAAAAAAGAAGGAGATTTCTCAATTCGAATATATATGTTTCTTCGTCTTGTGGTGAGCATTGCGAGTTATTGGCTGAAATACATCAAGATCATGGTTAGATGGCGATCAATGATTAACGACTGTCGTAACTGACGCCTGCGACTGAAGCGAGTAGCTGCAGTTGGCAGATTACTGCATAGATTTGAATAATATTAAGATATTATATTATACCGAACATTTAATTTCTTTCACTAGTATTTTTAAATTCTATGTAACAAGCAAAATATATCTGTACCATTATGTAAGTTTAAGCTCAGGCGTTGCGATGATTGCTCTACTCTTTAAACTCTCCTATACAATATTATAAAACAGTAAAATTGGAGTGTCTGTATGTATGTAATATTTTTATAAAATAATCAATGTGGGGGTGCTAAAGAACAGTAATAGAACACATATTGACAAAAAAAAAAGTATGTTTATCTGTTTGTACGCGATAAACTCAGAGACTACTGGACGGATATGAATAAATCTGTTTTTATTTAATAGCTATTAGGTCTGGGCAACATATAGGATACTTTTAATCCCGGGAATATGTACGGTTCCAACCGAACGGACACCACTACTAGTCCATAATAAATTTCCGTTTAAACAAACAATATATCTAATTACCGTGTTAGATTTTTCAATATCGTACGCTTAAAACGGGATTGCTATAATATCATGACATATGACATAGACAAATGATTTTGATATAATTGTCCGATAGTCGGGCGAGCTTGAGGAAGGATGCCGCCAGCGAGTCGGAACGGCCGCATAACACATAATATGTGCCAATGTGCCAAGGTCTGCCCATCATTGCGTCTCGCTTCTATTGACATACATACACGCAATTAAATTCCTATTACTACCCATCATTGGTTGCTTGCGTTTTGAGGATTTCGGTCTAACGTCACTAAGTAAATTGCATAACGAAATAAATAACTATCGCGGCGCATAAAGACAAAGAAAATTATGATTGTAGGTACTTAAATTTTTTTTAAATTTTGTCGTTTACTTCCTACATCGGCAAGCGATTACGAACATGTAGCGATTACTCGATATTAATATTTCTTAAGTTATAGACGACATCACAATCGTGGCCATCTATTATTATGGACGCTCGACGAACCTCGAGATGTATCGAAATAGATATTGCCTTAAGAAAATTAAAAGTTCCAGATTTTAAGCTTGGCACTAAAATAGCTATTATTTAGCTCATTGACCTAGGTTACTAGGTTCGTTACAGCTGAGTTACATATTATGAACCGAAAGATCTATACCATCACGACGTCATTTTAAATACTGTTTTCTATCTATATTAAAAACACAATAGGACTATTTGGTTGCAGATATTTTACTTTTAAAAATATAAAATTTATTGTGTACGAGTATTCTTGGCACAACAAAGGCTCTCGAGTCGAAAGGAGGAAGTACAATAGCTGAAAACTGACTCTACTCCTGAGCTTTACACAACGCCTTGAAATGCACAAACGCCTTGATTACGTCGACTTTTCAACACATGATCATGAAAATAGAAATTATACTAATCTTTCATATATTAAAGTCTAGTGCTTTATAACATTTGTTTGACCACCTATGACGCATAAACACGGGTATACGGTAACCGTGGACAGTTCTTGCTCCTAGTTTATAAGAGTCGGAAAAGAAAACATATCAAGACAATCGACTAGCCCTGTTTCACATGCACACGGTCGCATATATAAGCAACTATGAGAGCTTTCACATGGCACGGCGACGGTGCGGCGTCAGTGTGTCGTTCGTGCTTACATACTATAAACACCGCGACTGTATCAGTAAAGCATGGACTTGTATCGGCGCTTTCACATGAACACGGGCGCAGTACTTACTATACGGCGTCCGTATGCATGTGAGAGGGGATAATAGAGAAACAGATCACCACACTCATTAATTTGTCAATTTCTAGGTAATATAATAATATCTATGGAAGCTTTACACCACGTCAGTCTGATCCCGTGCTAAGTACCCGAGGGATTTGTGTTACAGGTACCAGACAACAGAAATATATTTACTATAGACATATTTAAGATTTTTATTATATATTACACATATATAACACACATCCAAGACCCAGGAACATTGAAAAAACTTTTAGCTCCGTCGGCAGGGTTCGAATCCGCGGCCCCCGGCTTAAGCTACCAACGCGCTTATCAACTGAGCCGCAGAGGTTAAGGATGTAAGTACTTTGATCACAAAACGCTTTATAAGTATACTCACCACCAATAAGTCCGTAGGTGACCATCATCATGGTGACACTCTTGCTGAAGGTGGACAGCACGAAGGCGGTAGTGGCGACCAGCGAGCCGGCTATACACACCGCCCGGCAACCGTACTTGTTGCACAGCGCTGATACCACCGGACCTGGAAAAGAGAATATGGTTTTAAAGTTATTTTACTTGACGGACGTAGAGTCCACATCCTAAGGATGCTCGACGTTGGGGCGAAAGTCGAAACGCGCTTCGTTTAACGCTCATGGTGGTTAGGGGCCTTTTTGGGTTTTCTAACATTATTGCGTAAATTTAGACATCCACGGATGCGGATTTAATGCGGATGTGATGCTGATGCGGATTTTGGAATTTTAAAAGCATAATTATTAAAATTTTTAGTGACAATATAACTAAATATCAATTAAAAATTCACTTTTTATTTATAAAATCACATTTTTAAAACAACATTATACGATTACTTAGCTCGACTTATTAAAACAGAACTTTAAGCTTCGAGTTTCATGATCAAAAATATGTTTGTTTAGTAATGAAACTTAAAAATTGATAAATTATATTTAATAAAAAAGAATATTGCAGCTTTTCAATTTCAATAATTGGTTCCTGACAAAATGTATTGAGTTCAAAGTGGTTGATTTTACGATGTTCTTTTGGCTCTCTGCAAAAACTAAATGAATAAAAATGAAAAGAAATAGCTATATTTCCACCCATAGTAATGAGTGAGATGCACTCAAACACCAGATAGAACATCATTCGGAAGCGAATATTCGTAACACCCCAGAAGGCACAAACCAATTTCGACAGTTTGCATTCGTTGGAAAGGTCTTGAGCTCCGTGAGGTTTAAAGCAAAGAAATTTCAGGAAAAAAGAAGAACAGGAAACTGGGAAAATCATTTGTCACATACAGCGCCATCTCTAATAGCATGCACTACAACGGCGCTTGATACTAAGTGTCTTATTACACTTAATTTTGTTAAAGAAAATAATAATTCTCATCTTTATTACCACGTGGGCGAAGTCGCAGGCAACAGCTAGTTTACTATGTAACTCTATTTTTACTAACCAACATCCAAAAAAGAGGAAGTTATATGTTCGGCTGTGGATATATTTTTTTCTTTTATTCTATCTTTTATTTATGATATTGTTAAAGTACGTGCGATAAACAGCTACTGAACAACTGTTTACTAATCTTTTACAAGTGTATAATCAATTTGGTTTGGATGATAGAGTCAAAGAGACTTGTAAACATTTTGTTGAGTTTCACGAAACTTTGTAAGCGTTTTAAAACCGCAATAACAACAATATACAATATACATAAAAGACATTGACTAACGACTTGCGTGTACTATGATGAGGTTTCTTTACAGAGGTCACTAAAGGTGAAAAGACTCCCCGTGACCGAGTTCATTGACCTTATACAGCTGATCCCCACGCACTACAGCCTACTCACGCACGGTTTTTCACGCAACGCGAGCTGAAAAAGCTATAAGTTTTTTTTGGGAGCGTCATTGAGACATGAGACCTTATTTAATATAATTATAATGATAATTTCTTGGGAGGCAAAGAGAATACTAGCTCTAACCTAACGCGAGCTGAAAAAGCTATAAGTTTTTTTTTGGGTGCGTCATTGAGACATGAGACCTTATTTAATATAATTATAATGATAATTTCTTGGGGGGCAAAGAGAATACTAGCTCTAACCAACACGTATCTACTAGAAATAAATGGATATAATATTGTCGAGTATAACCTACAAGAATGTATGTACCTGGACAGTGGACAGGTAAAATTATTATCTTTATTTCAATCATAACCCTGCAATTTACCTTAATCTTATGAAACATGAGACCTTAATACATTGATTCAAATCCAGCATGTACCATCGTACCTTGGGCTAAAACCTAAATAAAACTCGTCATGTTATTTAAATACTCGATGCAGTTCAAGGAATTTTTATAATTATTCGGCTTACGTACCTATAACAACCTCAAAGTAACATTCAGATCCTTGCTGTCAGCGGCCGCGGCACACAGTGACACAAATTAAAAACGCCCTTTCATAGTAACATTATAAATATACAAAATGAATCCTATACCTATATAAGCTAGGTATAGGTTTCATTTTGCTCTACGCAATTACAGAGCAGCGGCCTCGTAGGCAGCTGAACCAAGTCATTAGAAAATAAAGTCTATGTTTATGTCAAAAAGTGCCGGTTTATTTGATTTTTTATGTGTCGCGGCCGCTGGCAGCATGGATCGGAATGTTAACTTTAACCACGTATGATTTACGCGAACGAATCAATTAATTTGACCTATTTTGTTAAGTAGGAAAAATTCTCATTAGCGCGTAGTAAATTGCACGGCGCAAAATTAAAATATAGACAAAAGGTGAGGTCAACAAAGGAGATGAATTATTTTGGCTTGAAGAAATATTAATGAACACTTTTCATCACGCTAGTCATTAAAGAACGATGTATTTTGATATAGTCTGGAAGTAAATCATTTGCAATTTGATAATAATTTTTAAAAAACCTAATTTGACAAAATTATAGTAAATTAAATTATAATAAAGTAAAAATGACAAAATACAAAAAACTAAACATGACAAAATACAAACTTAAAATAAAAGTGTTAAAACTATAAAAAGAAAACCTTTTCTAAATCTTCCCCATCTGGCAGAGTACCGAGCAAACTAATAACATTGCCTCGTTGCATTTGGTTATTAAGGGGCTGTTTCACAACATCCTGATAAGAGTTGGATAGCTATCCACAACCTATTTGACAGATTCTCCACAGTACATGCGTCTGATAAGTTGTAGATAGCCTGTACGGCAGCTATTGCGGGAAGTGGTGAAACAGACTTTAAGATTTTAAAGGTATTGTCCCTATAGCCGGGGAGGTGAGAGTGCTATTTTTGGAGTAACTCTAGTTGTGGAGACCTTGTACGTTTTGTAGATTATGTAAAATAAAATAAAATAATGGGGGTGTTATTTTATTTTAGCGGTGGAATAAAAAGCTACGGCAGTCTTCCACAGTTCGATTTTCGCGTAACTTTCTGCCCCTCGCACAGAAAGCTCTAGAATGAACTATCACCAGCAGTATTTCCGGTCAGCTACGACCTACAAACCTTCAAGAACAGAGCGTATTCCCTTAATAGGCTGGCAATGCATCTGCAACCCTGATTTTGCGACTGTCTATGGGCGGCGGTAGTTGCTTTCCATCAGGTAACCTGTTTGCTCGTTTGCCCGTTGCTTTTATAAAAAAAAATACATGAATATGGTAATTGTAACACACAATATGTAATTAGTTATTAGTTAATGTGCTGCACCGACGCATATCGCAAACGTCATCTGGGGAACTAACCTTTATTGAGGTTGAAACATACAGATATACTATATAACATATATAGGCCGACGCCGATTAGAACTGGGGGGCTTTTATGACCATTTACGAAACCTGCATGGTCCCAGGCAATTCATTGTACGTCCAACAATTGGCTTGTTCTTTTTTCGTATTACAACGTCTTATTATTCTGACTGAATTGATCCTAGTTTGGTTGTCTATGAATGGATTTCGAACATGTTGATGACATTAGGGAACGTCAAACTTCACGTATTTAGTGTCGCGTGACTGCTGACTGGCTGTCACCTTGGGGTTATAATACCAAAATGCCAGCCAGGTATGTTTTCGGGCGTAAACTGGCTGGAAATAAGAGGTCATAATAGCCCCTCTGCCTATAGCACATAATTTAACGATTGTAGAGACATATCGATTCTTAACTGCCTCAACCTCGTATCTCAAAAATGGCTACATTTCAGGAGACAAAAAAAACTAATTTTTTTTTTTCTTAGTAAAACTATATATGAGGTTATTTGATAAGTAAATCTTTACTTATTAAACAACCGTGCGACGGTCCGTGCTTTCCATCAGGTGACGTGATTGCTTTTTTGCCTCCTATTTCTACAATAAAAAAGCCTCGGAGAAAATTGATGTCAAATTAGAAGTTTATATAATAAAGAAAGAGCACCGCGAAAAGGACCGCGAAATTTTATATTACTAGCAGTTGCCCGCGACTGCGTCCGCGTGGTATGTCGACTTCGGCTATGTATCAGAGATGGCGCTGTTAATAATGTTTTCCCTATTTTGTTCTTGAAAATTTTCCAGAATTTTCTTTGCTATAAACCTCACGAATCCCGAGACCTTTCCAACGAATGCGAAGCCGCGGAAATCGGTACGTGCGTTCTGGAGTTATAGCGTCAGGGAGGAACACCCGACTTATTTGTATATACTAGAAAATGAGTTATAATTATATTTATATTTAACTGATATAAAATTATTTTATGGTTAATGACATAGCAGGTAATATAAGACCTCGTCATAAACGACCTTAAATGATATATGCAACTTAAGAGAAACATAATGTCATCGTAAAAAGAGATGTCGGAAAGCAAAAACTTTCCGAGTAAGATCTTTCCGTATTTAGTGAATTGGGCTGCTGGTGATCGTACGGCGAACGTTTTCCTGTGATAAGGGGCTTATCTAGTTGTTTATATTTTGGCACATGTGAGATCAAAATTGTCGGAATAAAATTTTGGACATTCGTTTTTAATTTGTTATTTATTAAACTGACACATTTAGAATGTTAGCAACAGAATATCACCCCGCCAGCAAGCGAGGTGATATTTGGAATTCAAGGTCTGCTATCAGAGGTACTCGCGACGAACTGATTGTTTGTTCAAAGTCGGCATACTCTATGTTAATGTTCACTCTGTTATACTAATACTAAATAGGAAGTGTCAAATTGAGTTAGCCTTATTGTCGAATTATCTAATAAGCCATAAAGTAACTACCTTAAAGTATGTACAAATCATTACGTGGTTAATAAAAAACGTACATCTTACAGTGAAATAAAATGGGAAACCCATAAAATTACTGCAAGATATCGACAGCAAAAAAAAAAAAGATAGAGCTCTGTGATATTTTATGATCAGATAGAGAAGCTGAAGTCAGTATGACTACACCTCAAAGTACCTTCCATACTTCCACCAAAACTACACCTTACTTTTGTAATACAATTGAGGAGAATTGTTGTCATATTATATAAAACTTACTCAGTATGTAAAAAGAAATCGTGAGTAATTTCAGGTATTAACGTGAATAATTGTAAATGAATGGTAAAAATAATTAGTATTGTTAATATTTGTGTTAAAATGCACTAGATTTTATGAACTCATTGGAATATTTCCATCATTTATTTGTAAAATAATAATCGTTTGGACAGGAAACTGCTCTCCTATTGGTCAGATATTTTTAACCAATCAGAAACGGCTGGCATTTTGGGATGACAAGGATGGAAGGGGAAGTAGAGGGAGAGCAGGGTTCGTCTGAAGAGATTCATTCTGAATTGTGCCTTGTAACAGTGAAGTGATGCTAATTAAGTCAGTGTGTGTTCATTTGGTTATTTTATTATAAAACTTACCAAGGAGTAATGGAAGAAGCTAACAATTTTATATTGTGCGCAACTTTACATGCACTATGCACAAAATCCGTACTAACATAATCTTCAAAGGTATGCTATGTCTTCCAAGATGATCGCACATTTTTCAGCACCATACGTAGGTAATACTGAAGGAGTTGTGGCAATAACCAATTTTCACTAAAAAAAGTTACGAGTCAATTTGCAGGGTGAGGGGGTGGCCCTCCACCGTCTACTTTTCATTATTACATTTGTCGGATAATTACTTGCCGTTTTGGTGAGTTTTTTGTACGGCTACCTTAATTGTATTGTCATGTCGGCTTGATTTAATTAAAATAGGTTTTATAGCCGCCTCTAATCATTCATCCTTTCTATACCTTCCTCCCAAAATCAGGCCATTCGTTAACAATTATGAGGTGGATTTTGATAACGTAATACAGCAGATACGAGTTCGATTCCAATCTTTTTATTTAGGTCAATAACAACACTGATAAAGATGGTGGGATGGTTGTTGAAATTTCGCAACCTCATATTGGTTACACAACGTACAACAATAAAATAAACAATTTATTTGTTGTTGTACAAACTAAAGAGGTAAACAATCAAGCGTTATTGTCGCTATATGTTATTACTTGTTTTGTTTTAAATTATAGTTTAACATAACAAAGGCATGTGGATCTTATAATTGCATTTCCATAAGCTTCCCCTACCTACCTGACCTTAAGCTAGTTTCAGTCTATTCTATAATATATAGCTTTAATGTACTACTAGTTAGAACTACTTTTAATACATCATACATTGTATTAAAAGTAGTTCTAACTAGTAGTATACTAAAGCTATATATTAAAGCATAGACTGAAATCAGCTTACGGCCAGGTAGGTAGTGATGTAATGTTATATAACTCGAATAAGAAGTTTGGATGAGATACACACACACAAAAAAACAAACAATATGTTTAAAAAACCCATAGAGTACCGCTTTTTTTAATTAAAAAAATAACTATTATGGCGATATTCTTGTCTATAAAAATATACAAAAATATCGCCCACACCGTACATTGTCTATAGCAAGCTAAATAATATATAATACGGTACGTTGTGAACGTGTCTATAATATTATCCATAACAATGTATACTGCATAATATGCGGGATATTCTTGTGCTATGAACTATAAACTATATTATGTTATAGCGTAGTCTGCAACCAGCTTTCGTCACTGCAAACTGCGCTTATTTTTTTAGAAATATGCAAAACTTTAACCTCCTTATTCACAAAAATATTTAAACGCTGTTTAAGTAATCAAGATCGGCTGTCCATTTCTGTCGTGTGACATTTTTAATATTCCAGAAAAGGACAGCGAAACTTGATTAGTTAAACACAGTTTAAATATTTTTATGAATAAGTATATAAAAGAGGAAATCGAAAGAGAGTCAGTTGGCAGACCTACGTCATTGATCGGAACATGTCAATTCCATGTAAGTCGTGATCTGTCGGATGAGTTTGACACAACCCGGCCAAATTACTTAGCTCCATAATCTGTATCTCTTTCAACTTCTCTGATTGTAGAAAGCGCAAGATATGATGATGAATTATATTTAATATTTCCAAATATGTGCTAAAATTACAAATCTAATCAAGTAATCGAGCTCTATATCTACATTATATTTGCTATCTTCTGATAAAAAAAGGAATTATCTGTTATGAGTTTAATTAAGACTACACGATTTTAATTATTCTACTGTACATTTACGGATCATTCAGCCTAGTGGCCGCAAAGTGTGAAGATGGCGCCCAAATATCATAATATTTAGTAGTCATAACTACGGAGAATTTAAAACCAAGATAAGATGTTGAACTGATAATAAATAAATATTTAATACTAGTTGATGAAATTTGTATATCACGGGAACAGTACATTTTCTCGGGATAAAAAGTATCCTATGTGTTGCCTAGACTTAATAGCTATTAAATTAAAAAAAGATTTATTCAAATTCGTTCAGTGGTTCCGGAGATTAGCACGTACAAACAGATAAATAGACAAACAGACAACTTTTTTGTCGATTTGTGTTTAATTACTGTTTATTAGTTTGTAAAACTTTTAATTGTACAGACACGCCAATTTTACTGTTTTATTATGTGTGATTTAATAATATTATGAATGCGATAGTATATATGTAAACAACTTAGTCTATTTGCTATTACTCCATTTCTTTCTAGATATTTTGAGTCTTAGCAAAGTCAAAAAAAAATATTAAAATAATTTTGATCTCGTAAAACGTAACAAACCTCGCGAAATCGAAACTACATACAATAGATTTGCGATAAACATCCAGTGTGAGCATTTGGTCCTGTTATAAACATTTTTTATCTAAATTAGTTTATGGACACTTTAATGTACACAAAGTAATCTCAGGAGCTCTGACAAAGAAGTCTCAACTTCCATTAGGTACAAAGCGAAGTTAGTGAAAGCACCACGTGACACCAGGTACAGACGGCGAACTTTTAATAGGGCACGACGCTTCTACGGCGAAGGGATTGCGTCCAACACGTGACTTTTAAATTGGGGTAATACTTTTAATTTGCAGGTGCCGATATCAACATAAAGGGTAAAAGGTTTCTTTCTACATTCTAAAGAATAGACAGAGTGGCAGATTTAGAAAGGAAATCTATAAGTTTCGAATTTGTAACGAATATCTGTAAAGCTAACTTAAGAGTTGATTTATCAAATCCGGAGGAAACGGTAGAATTTGAACATAATAACGGCCGCAGCTCCAAAGGAAGAAAGAACATTTTTCGCCATTAAAAAAGTATCTAATGTACTTTGTTCCCGTCCTCAGGATCTTTATTGACAAAATTAATCAACAACAATCCTATGAAGACTCTGTCACCTAAACTAGGCTATGCCCGTATCTCAGGAGTCAGGATGTTTCATCAAAATCGGTGTAAAGAAATTTAAGATTGATAGCAGACAGACGCAAAGATTGTCGGACAGTCAGGCACACCTTTACAAATTACAATAAAAAAAAACTTTATTGTTCTGCTTAAACAAATTGTATCTGAACGCCATAAAATATTAAAATTTAGTTACAAATCGGCATTGAAGTTTCCCTTGAATTATTACAAAACCAAATACCATAACATCTGATGAATTTAGCTACCGTAATAGCAGTATTTATCAAACAATAGACGAACTACCGGGAACGAGCCGGTAACTAGTAAATACAAAAATATATACTGTGTGCTATGTAGCAGTGATGTTGAAACCAGTCTTTTTTCACTAACTACCAAAAAATTACGACGCTCTTCATTTGAGGTTTGCTACGTGACATCAGTATTTTAATTACATTGTTCTAGCTAAAAATTAAACCTACATACGACATAAAAGAGAGTTTGCCTATACAAATCACAAACATTTGTTTTCGGTTTCAACGCTGCTACTTTCTCGGTTAGCCCTATATCACATAATATGTTCCCTGAAGTTTTATGACCTACTTTTGTTACACCCTGTATACCTGCCATAATAAAATCAAGGCACATTAAAGCGAATACATGCGCTAATAGCCTTGACCATACAATCGGAGTTTAGAACCTCTCCCCCGCTAACATTAAATAAATAATTAAACAATAAAAACATGTGATAAGAATTCTTCTTCAGGGATTATAGTGTAACTTATATTGTATTGTATAAAAAAATCGTTTTCACGTTCACTTTAACCGACTAGTTTCGTAGTTTATGCATTTTTTTGCTGAACTATAAGCTCAGGGCAAAATTCCTGGATAGAAGTTTATAAATGAAAATAATTCTATAATATATATATTTTTGGGTAATGTGCTTAACGTTTTTAAAATACTTATTAGAGGTTAAACTTACTCCTTTGGCTTATGTACAAGCCTTAAAAATGTAGACTTTAAATCTATTAATTGGAATTCGATAAACTGTGCCCGATAACTTTCCTTATCATAGCGTTGTCAAACACAAACCTTATCTAGAGCTACTGCAAGTGGATCTATTGAAATTGTTAATCAGATTTACAGAATAGTACGTCGACAGATTTACAGAAACGAGAAAATTTTGTCCTATGTGAATATAAAAAGTATAATAACTGAAAAGTTTACCTTGAGGAACCTGATAGTCTGAAGACCGTGTGTCCAAAAGAAATTTTTATTTCGTGTTTAATCCTTCGATTTTCAACTTTACAAGTTTTTACATAAAAATGTTGGATTCCGAGTTTCCCTACAACTTTTCTCTATTCCCTTAGCCTATTCCTCCATAAAAAGCCATCCAAAAAACTTGCAAATCTTGTGATGTCACAATTATCCGTCGGCAATTGATTTCCATCGTGCGACCTATCTGCTCGTTTACCCTCTAGTTTCGTTAAAAAGACGTGTGATATATGTATAATTCTCAATTCAGAGGTCGTCATTGAAATCCTAACACCACGTAAGTCAAAAGTAGCAACTTTTCAGGAGAGCGAAACAATTGATTAAATTTTGTATAGATCACCATACTAATAGATTTTTACAATTTAAAAATTGTACAAGTTTTTTTTAGCTGACACGTGTTCCTGATTAACTTAAACGATGCGTTTTCCGATTTTTTGAAAACGACATCAAAATGACGAAATAGCCAAAGAGTGACTTACGTAGTGTTAGAACTTCAAGGACGAGGTGTGCCTGAGAGACACATCAAATTTCCAATAACTCACCAGCAGCCAAATACACTCCCGACAGCAGGCTGCCGACCCACGCCACCGTGCCCTTGCCCTCGCCGAAGTACGTCACCAGCTCTGGGAGGAAGATGCCAAAGGTGTACGCTATGCCGTCCACGACCAGGTTGCACATAAAGGAGGCGAAGACCACCACCCAGCCGTACCCCCCGTCGGGGGGCGGCGGCAGCTCCCCGTAGTCGTAGGCCTCATCATCATCAGCTTCTGCCCCCTCCGCCGTCAGTCTTGCTGCCTCTTCGCATGACGTTTCGCTTTCCGTCTGGAACAAAAGAATTTGGTTGTAGAACATTTATAGAGCAGTTAACTTTTTAGGTAGAACATGCACTATTATTCCATGACTATTTATAAATCAATTAATGGCTTTATTGTTGTCTTATTTATTATGAGGAAAGGAAATTAAGATAGAAGACAGTCCAAATCGTGTTTTTTTATTATATTAGGAGGCAAGCAGACGGGTTACCTAATGGAAAGCAACTGCCGTCGCCCATGGACACTCGTAACATCCGAAAAGTCGCAAGCGCGTTGCCGGCTTCTATGAGGGAATAGGGAATGGATATAGAGATAGGTGGATTAGGGAAGTTGGGCCACCGGTAAACTCACTTACTAAACGAAACACAGCACAATGCCGTTTCATGCCAGTTTTCTGAGAGGCCGTGGTATCACTCCGGTCGAGCCCGCCCATTCGTTCCGAAGCATGACTATCCCACGGCAAAATGCCATTCATAGCTGACTAGGAATTCATAGCTTCAAGGTTTAAAAAAAGCTAGAGCTATAAGCAGAGAGCATTAATGACGTCGATACTGTCAAAACAAAACCTAGCCCATACGATCTAAGGTGATATGCGGAAACTAAGATAGAAAATATTACTTTAACAAGCACCAAGTTACCAAGTCTTAACAAGGTTAGGTCTTATTATTGATATTACTATAAAAGTGTGTCGCTAATAAAGAAAACAAACAAAACCCACTACGAGACCTAACGCGGTTACGTGTTGGAACTCTGAACAAATTAAAACTTTATCGAAGTTTCGAAACTTGGAGGAAAAAGATGGAGGAATCTCAGAAAAAAGTAGATAACTACAGTTAGTTTACAAAATTCTCTTACAGGACCTTTATTAGGATGTCATACGGAATTAGGTCCTGTTGCACCACTAAATGATAAGTGCTGTAGCTATCCACAACTTATCTGACAGATGAAGTATTGAGAATCTGTCAAATAAGTTGCGGATAGCCTGTCAATCATCGTGAAGTGTTACAGCAGACCATTACTTTCGCAATAGTTAATTCATGATTTGTGTCTCAACCTTCTTTTCAAGGAATTTCGTAACGCCAGGAATATACCCGCGACCTTTACACTGCCGATAGTGTTGAATAATTGATAGGTTTCCTTGTTTCTAGTTCAGTTATTAAATCGTCGGCATTTAGAAATCAGAATGATACGTCATATTGATAATTGGTACAATGACTTTTCTACTTTGGCTCATATTTGAACCGTTTGTTATGTCTCCTCCACCGAATCAGCGACAAGCGATCACACGCGAGCACAATCAGTTCGAGCATTACTTAGACTCCTTGACACTGCTACGAAGTACGAACAATTTTGTAGATGCTTGCACGATGATCAATGGTCACCGCCGATTCTGCATTAAATTTGAACACAGTTTTTTTTACAAAAGCATAAGCCGCAGTTATAAAGACACTACAGTAAAATAGCATACTGCAACAATGTAAAATCAAATGGAAATGTGTTTACCACAAGTCAGAAATCATTATGAGCACAGATCATAGCATCAGAATATGCGATAAAACCTTCTTACAGTAGTAGTACCCGCCGAAATATGGTCCATAACTTTGTCTTTATGTGCATTAATTTGAGCGTGTCGTAAAATTAAAAGCTTTACGTCATCCCACGTAATCTCGTCAAAATGTTGTTAAATTAACGACGAGAAGCAACGTGCTCATTATTTCACTCACGCTTGAATCTCACAGGGGTTGCCACGAGCGTAATCCAGGCATTCTGCATTATTACACTTTCCATTTCGTATTCCTGTAATCATGTTACCCTAGCAGCACTATTATAATTACGCAGTCCGATCTCAAAAATATTGCAAAAGAGGATAATTTATTGCAAAAAAAGGAAATCATGCATATTATGCATGTATTGTCATTTTGTTAATCTTCAAGCTCACTATCATAATAATTTGCATTGAATAAATTTTGTTTTATATGCATCTTCCCTATTGTAAGAAGCATGTTAAAAATAAACAGAAGTACAGGCTTGTGCGAATGTGCAGTAATTTTAATGTTGACACCTAAAGCATCTCTCAGTTTCTTGTAAATAGCTCTTTGTTGATCAGAACACAATCAACTACTTCTAATCTCAGCTGCCAGTTGAAAACAGAACGTCGCTGAATAATGATCCAAGCGGCAACCCTGAAGAGTCATATCGACGGTTAAGAACCAAATACTGCTATCTACAAAATCTCAATTTCCCAGGAGAGAGAAAAAACTTAATATAAATTTAATATAATAATTATAAATTATTTATACACGCAATATTCTTATAAAATACTACACTTTATTACTGGTCACCACATTTTTATTAGAAATAACGACAGGAACAATATTTTGCTAGTAGACCCAAACAAAAAACCGATAATCGAAAAAATGTAGATAGCAGTATTTGGTTCTTAACCGTCGATATTTTATTGGTCCTTTATCCCAATTCGTAAGGAAGTTGTCATAAACTTTTAATCGACCACGTTAACAGACCAAGATTTCCATTGTCCTTTATTGCTCGGCGTTAGAATACTAATGACTTAATGATTACCGGCATGTTATATTTACAGATGTAATTTCGTAAGTAATAAAAAGTTAGAACAATTTCTTTACTAGCTTAACGTTATTTTGGTTAATTTCAAATTATTAACAACAAAACAATTTTTACCGCCGCATATAGTCATAAAATAAAATATACAACACAATATGTTATGGTCTTGTGCCACTTTTTATATAAAAAAAATAAAACCACCATACACACCATCAAGGGCACATAGTGTCAATATATAATCTATCAAATTCATGGTCATTGTCAAAGACAACATAGTGAAACCAGTTAAGGTCGAGCACGTGGTATGATAATACTTTGTTTACATAGCGCACGTATGTAGCCTACAGATATATTGCTTAGTACAATGCAGTAATAATACAAAACTAGCGCAAATCATTCCATACAAATAGACCGTTACTTTAGGAATCAACAATCTTCATAAATTAGAAGTTATATTTCGTTTAGTTAGTATTCAGAACTCTAAAGTGTAGGTATACCTACCACAGCGGCCAGCACAATATTGCCAACATTTTTACCGTTTAAAAATATTGTCATTACAATGCCAAGAAAATAAATCTACTGCACAATCTGGTTAAATTACTAAATAAATTAGCTAGCTTTTGCCTGCGACTTCGTCCGTGAAAATTTTCCGTGTTCTTTTCTTGAAATTTTCTTTTCTATAAACCTCACGGGGATCCGTGGGGTTTATGGACGACTGACGATTGCAAAACCGCAAAAATCGGTTTATGCGTTCTGGAGTTATAGTATATAATAAAATATTTAACTGGTTTGTGTGTGCGATTTTAGGCGTTGGTATTATAGTACCTAACTTATCAAACATTCAATAACAATAACTGATCACACAAGAACAACTCAAGGTCCCGCGAAGGTAGAAAAACATGGAAATATGAGGTTCTAAGAACTGACCCTGATCTTGAACTTGTTATTAATCAAAAGCTTAATTTGCACCGTATGATTATTATTACATTTATATTCGTAGGTTTTTAAATGTCATTTCTGAAAATATGACCCATCGGTTGCTGCAATAAAGACTTATTTATATTTATTTATAGTAAAGTTCTGTTACATTTGTTTATAGTATAATATACGTAGTTTTCGAATTATTTGGAAAATCATCAAATAGCCAAGTCAACTCTTTCCTGATTTTAACCGAGATGATATTCTTAAATGTTGTTGTAGACGGAGGGGGAAGGTGTTTAATTGTTTATGTAGTATCAATAGCGGTAGATTTATGACTTAATACATAATCTGTTTGCAGATTACACACAACATCACATTCAAGGCAAACCAACAACGACAGTACGAAACAAAGTACCAAGACTATTATAGGCTAGTAGCGATTAGTATTGATGTGCTTTAAGCACTTTAGATGTAACTTCTTGGCTCTCCAAGCTTAACCCTGCAACCTTTGAAGTGTTTTAAACGAAATTTGGTATGGAGATAGATTTAGAGATGAGAAGCGGTGCACATCCGTTGCGCATAGGGTGTGGGGCAGCGTCCAGCGACAACAACATTCTTCAAACTAGGGTTGCTGAGGATGCCTTTTCCTCTTCCTCATAATGTGGAAGTTCCGCAATATTTTGGGTGCCTCAATCGTTACCGCGTCCTCATAAAAAAAAAAGAAAATCCTCTTCCGCTATCGCTTCCTCTATAATTTAAGAGGAATTTATGAGGAACTTTTGTGTGTGTGTGTGTGTGTTCTATGTGTTACAGAACTTCTTCTTAACTGTTGAATCGATTTTGATGATTATTTATTGAGTTTGTTTTGAGAATGGTTACGATTCGTAGTTTAGTTCACTGAAAAATGTAATTTTAACTAACTTTTGTTTATCCAATTAGTATTGTGTAAGTATGTACTGAGCGGCTATTGGATTGGATCCACCAGAATTTAGAATATTCTATCATCCTCTGCCTTATTCGCATGTTCTAAATTTGCGCGTGACAATTCATTTTCCTCCTCTTCTTCCACTTAATCACTTCCTCAACAACCCAACTTCAAACAGGTTTGACTTTGTGTACATGAATCCTTGTTCAATGATATATAGTTATCCACAACTGCACCGTATGATTTTTATTATATTTATATTGGTAGATTTTGTAATGTCAGTTGTGAAAATATGACCCATCGGTTGCAATAAAGACTTATTTATATTTATATATTTATTTATTGGATAGTTTTGTTTCATAACGAATTTCGGCACAACGGAGCTGCAAACGTTAAAACGTCAATAATTAAAAATCTCAGTTATGTCCATTTACAAATTATTGTGGACTGTGGAACCAAAAATTCTCAGATTTCTACAAAAGTCTGAACCATACAAATATTGCCAAGGCAAAAATGATTAGAGCTACGCCTTGAAGTTCACAATATGATATCATAAAGGAGACTAATAATAAATCACTTATTCATTCCACATCAACAGCGCCGTACAATAATCACGTTTTGTAGTTTCCTTATTAGAATAAACATTTATGAAATATAATAATATTTCAAATCGCAAACTCATTGTGATAGTTACCTACTATATACATGTAGTGCAATAGCACCAAAAGGAAAACTGTAATTTTTATTTGTATAACTTTATACACAGAGACAATCACGTCGTTGCTCCAAAATTAAATTCGCCTCAAAATATGTGACTTTCATACAGCATAAAGAAAATCAGTACCAGTACGCATCCTAGCGGAAGCCCATATTTTACAGAGATATAAAAAGAATTAAATTCATTATTACATATTTTTACATAGTAACACCGCGTCTTTAGATAAGACTCATTTAAGGATTAACTGGCGACGCTGCGATATACATCAGTGATGATAAACTATCGTTTATCACACATTTGTATTGCGTCGCGGTGAAAAATAGAAATATTATGACACGGCACCGCAATCGTTTAAGACGTACTAACGAGTAATTACTTATCTAGTAACGTTTTACTACTCATTAACCCCTTTACACACTCCTGCTACAGTTGCCATCGTCATCGCATCACTGAAATATCATCGTGAAGGTTCATCAGGGGACCTAAAAAGGTCAAAGCAATATCGCAAAGGAATTGCTCTGCAATTCGTTTTAGTACATTTTGTAAAAAAACCCTAATAGTTTTGATAAATTTGTTACTTTACGAAGTGACAGGATTGATTGTAGCCATCATGAGAAAAATGCAAAATTGACCAAGTGCGAGTTAGACTCGCATAAGAAGGGTTGCATATCATATTAGAGCAAACATAGGTAAAAATTGAGTTTTTTGTATGAGAGTCAAGCCAAAATTTAAGAAAACCTAGAACTTTGCTCAAACTACAACCATTTTTTGTGGATAATGTTATTATGGATAATTTTAATTCTTTTTTGGAAATTTTTGGAACGGTTGCCATAGTAACATAGAATCATAGTTTAAATTAATGACAAAACCCGAAGTTTCTTAGAATTAAAACATTTGTCGATTTTGGAAGGCTCTCTTTAAAAATAGTACTCGAGTGTCCGTCAACTACCATTTAAGGTTGGCGCATTCATTAAATATATAAATTAGTAAAATGGTACAATTCCTGTTATAATGGGATTAAAACATAAAAAGGCCGCTCAAGACAGTGCACATTTTACTTTTACACATTTCCTGGACCAGTAAAATCTGGAAAGCTAGATTTGAGGCAAGAACTACGTAGTGGCCAACTCGTTCTTCTGATATGTACTTCTCTGACATTTCTCATGATGGTTGCAATCTATCCTGTCACCATATTTCGGCTTGACGCTGAGTTCTGGGACCTGTATATTATATAGGTTAGGCCTTTTGGCTTTTATGTTGATTTGCTAGTTTTTCTACTCTTCATAATGCTGTAGTCAAGCCTGCTCAATTATTTTTCAGATGGGACTGTATCTGAAAAATAATTGAGCAGGCTTTTCAAGAATTTCAAGAAAGAAGAAATTTGAAATTCCGTAACAGCTTTGTAAGGTTTAAATCGTTGTTTATTAAGGTAATTTACCTGAATCAATACTTAATTTAACTCGATAAATCTTCAATTTTCAAGGTGGGAGTTTGATTAAAAAGTACCTTGGCATTGCTTGGCAACGAATTAAGTTTGCAGAAAGCAATTTCGGAGAAGTCTCTTATAAGTCCAACGAGCTTTAAGCCCGTCCACTAACTCCAGACAAAATTTCCGATGCTTTTCTCGGTGAATTTAAATTATAGTGGTGAAAAAATTGAATTTCTAGATACTAAGACGAGACTTTTACTTCTTTTATTCAAGTCTCAAAATGATTATTTTTTAAATTATTTACTTAATGACTCGATGAACTTTGTTCGATAGCCACGAATATTTCAAGACTGTAGCCAAAATTCAGCTTTTCTTGAGATCTATGAAGACTAATTAAATAAAACTATCTTTATTAAATATAAAAAGAGAAGTAAAGAATAATAAGTACTGTGACATTTTGCTCAGCACTCAGCCAACACATCAGCATATTCAAAGGGACATATTCAAATGTACCGCAGACCTGCGGTAGAGGCGACCTTGAGATGTTTACACCCATTAGGTACTTGCCCACAACAATGCCATAGTCATTGAGGATTGAAAGAAGTAAAAAAAAACGTGATGGGATTTTATATAGAAATTTATTAGTAAAAAAAAATAAAAAAAACTTTCTGCGGCCTCTAGGGCATTTGAAGGCATAAGTGGAAGAAGCGGATAACTAACATTTTTACAACTTTTAAGGAAAGACTATTTTTTTAAGTAATATTAATTACCACAAACCTTGTAAATTTCATTATCTAGCTTGTCTATCTAGCAATACATTAAATCTACATTGTTTTAATTTCAAATATTTTTTCTGGCCCTAAAGCGTCCACTTACGCAAAAATCCGGCAGTTTTTTTAATGTTAATTTTATTTGCTTCTTTCACTTATGACGTCATTTTGCTTGTTTTCATCGACGTGTAAAGGCGATAGTGAAAGCAGCAGCATAACATTCGGGGATAGGTTTATTGTAGCCTATTACCGATTACCGATTTTTTCTGTCATTACGATGTTCAAGTTTCAATAGTGAAACTAATATAGATTACAGTAATCACATTAGTATATTTTAAGCGCGACGCCTAACCAAACTTTTTTATCTCTAAACAAATATGGGACAAATTACATCATTGTTCAAATTAAAATGTACCGGAATATTCTGAGGTAGTTATGACGATTTGTAAAGAAATTAAGACAGAAACCTTTTGAATATTATTTAAGCTCAGCTCCTATTTGGAAATAATAGAGCAAAATAAAAACTTGAACTTTTAACAGGCCTGAGTGTGGCTAACAGTTTGGCATACCTAATTTGTAACTATTTTTTTAAACCAATTCACATAATATGTGATTCGAAATATTATTTCGAATCGATCAATGTTTGTAAATTAAAAATCAAATTCTAAATAAGTATATGTGATTGACTGTTGATTCATGGTGAAAATTCATGTTCATACTTAAAGAAACACACTTTTCTTGAACTTTTTACACTATATTTTA
>JAOTAV010015814.1:0-24922 GCA_026546445.1 Cyclargus thomasi
AATATGTGTATAGTATAAAAGTATTAAATATATTTTCGTTGTCTGGTACCTGTAACACAAGTCCCTCGGGTACTTACCACGGGGCCAGACTGACGTAGTGTGAAGCGTCCATAGATATTATTATTATTATTATATTACAAGGGTCGTTAATATTTTCCACCCTTAAAATCCTCTCTTAAAGTGATGTAGATGGTTTTGTAATGGGTTGTGGAAAAACCTGTATTTTTTTATATTTTACTAGTTGGTGCCCGCAACTTCGCTGCGCAAAAATTTGTATATCACACGGGAACCGTACATTTTCCGGGATAAAAAGTTATTAAAAATAGAGCTATTAAACAAAAAAGATTGATTCAAATACGTCCAGTAGTTCCAGGCGAACAGACAACTTTTTTTGTCGATATATGTTCTATTGCTGTTCCATAGCACCCCTATATTGATTTTTTTGTAAATATATATAATGTACGGACACTCCAATTTTACTGTTTTATTATATGTATAGATATTCGTTGTAGATTGAAAGAACATATGGGACAATTTCCATAACATACTACAAAATCGTTAATCGTACCTTAGGCGAGGGTTTAGGTCAAAATATTCAACGCCCTTAGTATGGAGACCGTTTGGTATATAATCTTCTTGACAGTTACAAATATTTTGATTAGTAATTCTATAAAGAAGAGATAAAGTAAAATCCGCATGCATAAAATATGCAATTGTGTAAAAAGTACTCGCCTGTCTCACCAAAGCCGAGTGCAAAAGCTAGTAGAGATAAAAATTGTTATGCGATCAACATGTTCCCTTTTTAAAGCGATAGAGAGAACAGAGAGAAGAAAATTCCAACAATAGACATATTAATGGAAGTCTCTTGTACCGCACTTTGTAAATAAAACCCATTATATTCGAATAATGCGACAGATATTGAGACTATGTGGAATTTGTGGGGCCAAACCGGAGCTCTACTCTCAAACAGTACGTTATGGTGGCGCACATTTATTAGGACCGAAGGAATCAAACTAATTTCCTCTTCGAATTTGACAGCGAATGACTATCTAATATCTAAAATGCATCTAGTAGTTCCTGAGATTAGCGCATACAAACAGACAAACATATAAACAGACAACTTTTTTTGTCGAAATGTGTTCTATAATCTATTACTGTCCCTTAGCACCCCTACATTGATTATTTTGTAAAAATACTAAATGTACAGACACTCCAATTGAACTGTTTTATTATTTGTATTATTATTATTATTATTATATATTATAATATGTATAGATTCGTTTACTTCGCCGCATTCGGTTCTGAAAGATGGGCGATGACTCGATCGAATGTTGCCTTCCTACTAAATTATTTTATTGACTGTATTATTTAATTGTGTAAATTATTTTAAGTATAGCATGCCGTGGCTCCATCATGTTTCTATGTAACCTATTAAAACATGACAATTTGTTTGCGAGAAACGAATGTTGTTATAACCACGTGCTAACAAAATAATTATGAATCGAGTAATTCTTGTAAAAAAAAAGTCTTGTAAGTTTTTGACTATACAAAAAATAGATTGTTTTTGTGTCGACCCAACTTTAAATTTATACACCAGAAAACCATAGACCATTAAAATTAGGTCCAATGACTAGATGAAAAACAATTAAAAATTAATATTCAGTCGTTGGACCCAATGGGTCCGGTATTCGATAAAGTCTGAACTCTGAAGATTTGAATGTGCAGTTTGAGAGTAGGCCTTATCAATTTAAACTCAAGGGCGGTACCTACTTGAGTTTTAGGAAAGATTGGTTACTTATTGAAACACTTGTGGCCTATTTTACCGCTTCCTTATAAGTGTCGGATTTGCTATCCACATCTTTTTTAACAGATTCTCCAAACATAATCTTAGGTTTTTTTACAGGAGTTTTTTTTTTGTCAAAAGCGCTGTTGATTGGTTAAATGTTTTACGTTAGTTGAATGCATTAAAATACCTCAAAAACCGTGCTTAGAGCTTCTTTGACAAATATTAAGATTTTTTAACTATTTTGTTAAATCTTTTTACTTGTCACATTTGAAATAAGTCTATATATTTTTGCTTTTAAAATTCCTATAAATTTCCACAGTCTAATTTTAATACATTATTTATCCTAGCATCAACAAAACTAAGGATCAAGAATTAGTTTAAAATCGTCAATAGCAAGTACAAACGAGGGTCGCGCCCAATCAGGAGTATTGACAAGGGTTAGGGCTCGCTGATATATTGCTATTGCCATATGGGCAGACAATGCCCACGACTGTTCATTAATTTATACTATTATTGATTATTCTGTTTTGGTTTGACACTTTAAAGGGCGTATCAGCCCTGCGATTTTTATGCGCGCGGATTTTTTCCGCCAGTTCCGCAACACAGCCGTGTATCTGCAAATCCGTGGGCATCGCCGCGTGTAAATGTTAGTACATGATAAAACACTTCTAAGAAAGTGTTTAGCGTTTAGTCTCTAATAGAATAAAAGATAGAAAATTCTATCTTATCTACGCTGTAGCAGTCGGGAGCCGTCTGGTCTCTAACGCGAACATTTTACTTGGAAAGTTTTCATCTTGACTGCCGCTCGCGATTTTAACATTTTCTCCTTTTAAATTCCTCTATAAAATGGACAAAAGTGAAATTTTCAATTACATTTCTAAAAGATATAGCCATTTGCTTTGTTCTTAAGGATAATAACTATTCATTATGCACGGAATTACTATAGGACGGGATATAATAGGCTCTAGGAAGATTGTACTTTTATTTATAAACTAGCTCCTACATGCGACTGCATACATAATTGTTTGATTACTGCTCACCTCCTATTGGTCGTAGCATGACGGTATATAGCCTAAAATCTTCCTCGATAAACGAATCGAATTTTTCAATTCCAGTAGTTACAGTGATTAGCGCGTTCGAACAAACAAACTCTTCAGTTTTATATTATTAGTATAGATGACTTTATTACCCTATACATAAGTACATATGTTTGCAGTAAATATTGCAATCTTAAAAGGCTACGGCTAGTTCTACCGTTTCTACTTGCTCTTATACTATCAAAGCTTTCATACATGATTGTACAAAGAATAAAACCTTTAAATGCATTTATTTAAGAAGCTATGAATGTTTTTGCATGTAAGTAGTAAGTATTATAGTGTAAAAGGCGTTCTGCGTTGATTTTATTGTAAAACAAGAGTTGTACTTGGGACGAAGCCAAGTTGAAAGATCTCATAAAGGAATAAAAGATAATAAAGTTATTCTCTTTTGTTCCAAACCGAATAACCCGATGAGAGATTGAACTTTTCATTAATTCTTTCATAACGGATTTTAAAAGCGACAAAGTATAATCCATGCAGAATTAATTGTATATTAACTTACAGACTTTTTTGTGTGTGAGAGCCACGCTTCGGTACGAATGTGCCGGTTTGACCTGAGTGATACCACGGCTTCACAGAAAACCGTAAGACGGTGTTGTGCTGTGTTTCGTTCAGTGAATAAGTTTACATGTGGCCCAATTTCCCTAATTCTCTTAATTACTATCCCCATTCCCTATTCCCTCATAAAGGCCGGCACGCTACTTGCAACTCTTGGACTCTCGAGTGACAAGATTCTATAACATTGATACCACACGACGACCTAATAAAAACGTGTTAAAAAGTATTATGCCGTGGCATGCTAAATATGTTAGTACTGTCGTGCATTTATCAATGATATTCAAATGGCTGTACCATTATTGATGGTAATTTATCAAGCGCACATCACACGTCGCACGCATTTGTAAGGCACTATGATGCATTGTAATGACATGCTATGCTGTTTAATGAATGATATTATGAACTAGATGACGTCAGCACATCCGATGCACCAAATATGTTAATCACTAGGCATTTTAGGGGTCAAGCTAGCAGACGGGTTACCTGATGGTAAGAATCTGCCGTCGCCCATGGATACTCGGGACATCCGAAGAGTCGCAAGTGCGTTGCCGTCCTTTATGAGGGAATAGGGATAGGGCATTAGGGAAGTTGGATCACCGATAAACTCAGTCACTGAACGAAACACAGCACAACGCCGTTTGACGCCAGTTTTCTGTGAGGCCGTGGTATCACTATGGTCGAGCGGGCCCATTCGTGCCGAAGCCGGTCTCTTCCACGGCGTTTTCCCGCAATAAAAACTATTTTATATCCTGCACAGGACGTACTATGCCCGTAACGTATTTACGTTTCAGCAAAATCGATTTAGCAGTATTGGCGTGAAGAGGTAACAGACAGACACAGACACTACACAAACATATTAAGTTTAGATTTGGAAGTATGGAGGGAGCGTCCGTAGCCTCGTGGGTAAGACCTTTGGTTCGCACTCGGGAGGGTGTAGGTTCAAACCCCGGAGGAGGCGCGTACCAATGAGTCATTTTCCGATCTCAAGTAATATAATACGGATGCTTATTGCCGTGGTAGAGACATGCTTTGGCACGAATGGGCGGACTCGATCGAAGTGATACCACGGCCTCATTAGTTTCGTTCAGTAAGTTTACGGGTGGCCCAGCTTCCCTAATCCTCCTCTCCCTGTTCCCATTCCTTCATGAAAGGGTCAGCAACGCACTTGTGATTCTTCGAATGTCACGAGTGTCCATGGGCGACGGCAGTGGCTTTCCATTAGGTAGCCCGACTGCTCGATTTGCTCCCTAAATATCATGAAAAAAACTTTAAAAAATCTATTTGGATTTTACTGTATTTTCCTCCAAAACTTGTTTGAAATATCTATTGGAGGAGAGGAGGAGGAAATATTTTCTAACTTTGTGAGGTAAAACTTGAAGCTTGATTTAAAAATAATCTCCAATTCAGACTTGCCGACTCCAGGTGTCCCTTCCCAGACTTTCAGACATCATAGATGCGATGGAAAAAGAACCCTAAGATGTAGACGACAGGATTTAAAATGTAACGAATCATATCAAGATCTTGGTTTAACGAGAGGATTTGTATCAGATGTTTAATCTGACTTCGGTGAGTTGTCTGACACTGATGCCTGTTCAACATTGGTTTTAAATTGATACTATTTATACTTAACAAACGAGAAATAAAAATATTTAACATATCATTTTAAAAAGACGAAGAGTTGGCATTTACACGATAACTATACTCGTATATCTATATACATATAATGAAACAGTAAAATTGGCGTGTTTGTACAATTAATGTTTTGCAAACTAAGCAATGTTCAGGAACAGTCATAGAACCCAAATTGACAAAAAAGTGGTCTTGTACGCGCTAATCTCCGGAAATACAGAACGGATTCGAATATTTTTTTTTATTTAATAGCTATTAAGTCTAGGCAACACATAGATACTTTTTATCCCGGGAAAATGTACGGTTCCCGTGAAATACTAATTTTCATCAACTAGTTTTTTTTAATAAAATTGTACCGTCTAAAGGTGGCTTAACGAAACCATTAGGTACATTATAAAGAATAATAAAAAGATAATAAAAAATCCATTATTTAATACAGATAGAAACATTAAAATTAATCTAGATGAAATTTTACTATCAACTGGGAGTTGGGACATTAAAATTGTTAAGTAATCTAGATCCATGAGTGAGTGTATATTAATATGCGTTAATTATGTGATATGGTTTGGTCCACTTACTATAAGTGGTAGAAAGCGACAGGCGCCAGCGCTGGCGCCGAGCCGCGTTTCTAAGTTTTGCGTATTCTAATTTAGGGTTGCCATTTTTTGCATAAAACGTGTGTGGTACACGCGTTAGCAAAGTTAAAACCTATTTAAAAAGTCTTTGCCACGAAAATATGATTTTGTTTTTAATACGTCCTTCAAAAATAACATGCAAACTATTGATAATGTAGCTTTAAAGATGATAAATTATATACGAGAAAAAAATTAAGTTTTCTTCACAAGTTGAGAAACATTTTAAAGAAATAATATAACAAGTTGTTGCCAGTCTATAAATATTATGCAATATTACAAGAAATATATAAGTTATATTTACAGAGAGTTTATCAGTAGTGCATTAAATCTTGAAATGTTGTTGACCTTAACGCTATCAGTGCATTTTCAAGTTTAATCCTTGACTTTATGTTAGGTTTAATTGTAATGTAACTCGTAAGTTGCAACTTTTACGTTTACATCATATGAAACCGAAACCCCGATTTTTAGGTATAAAAGATCGTAGTATATTTCTGTAGACTCGGTATTTGATGATCTCATTGATATACGATGTTATGCTTACTTACTGCCAAATTTGGTATGTTAAATGAGTATTTAAATATTGAAGATTATGATATATAGTAAAATTCGGTACTTAAGTCGATACATAATGCAAATCCTTAAATGTCCCTTAGCGCGGCAGTGTTTAGGCTCTATAAATTAAAAATAGATCTGCGACGTGACATCTTACAGAAGATGCTACAAAGCGATGCCTTAAATATAAAAGTTATCTTCTATACCGGTATCAGCCCTGTCAGTCGCGTCGCAAGGTCGCCGGGTGCCTTCGTATCAGAGATGGCGCCTGCTGACCATGCAAATGCCGAGGCAATTAGGACTTTAAACAAATACTAATAGAGTACAAAATAACATGTCAATAAAACTGACTGATTGTACAATTGCAATAAATCAGAAACGTCGTGTCCTATTTTAGATGCATCAATGGAGATGGTATCCGTGTTACAGTATTTACAATGGAGCAGGTGATAACTTTGTCAATAGTCCCTTTCCTATAAATGTATCTTGATTCTTGAGTCTTGACAAACATAGTTCATCGAACTCTACTTACGTGCCTCATATGAATTTTGTTTTCAGGACGATTAAAATGATAAAACAGGAGTTTTTCTTCTGTTGTTGTCTCATTAATTCATAAAGTAAGATATCTATAATCTAATGTGTACGTTATAATAAGTCCATTCCTAAGCTCAGCATATTTTCAAGTATAATCTGATCTGATACTTAGGTAAATATCAGATCAGATTATACTCAAAAATAGGTAGGTCTGCAAGTAAAACAATTTTAGTTGCAGACCTAGGTACACTATAATATTATCCCTTAAAGACTGTCTTAAAAGACCACCTAAATCATACATTTTGTGACATCTATGTATTATCACGGTTACACCGGGAATCAATACACCTTTCAAATCAATAAATGAAGCTTAACTTATGTAGAGCGGATATATGTTTATTTAAAGGGAAGCACGTTATACATATTGTATACCATTCATTCATACGCGTTAACAACTCACGGAGGAATGTACAGTTCGTTCACAATTATTTTACTTCCGATAAAGCCTCTATATCGACGTCATAAGGCTCAATTTAATGTAAAATACCTTAGAATGGTCTGTAACACGCCCAGTAATTAGATACGGCACACGCTTATCGATAAACAAATCGCGCTGACACTATGACACATGTTTTGTTAACAAAGAACTTTGAGGACTCGCCCAGGGAGATAGCTGTCGCATTTTTGTGACAAAAATTTGCTGTCCTAAAAAGTCGCCGCAAAGTTTGGATGTGTGAGAGAAAAGTTGCGACTCCCCTGGGTGTCCAAAGTTTGTGTTGAACATAGGAAAAACTTGTCATATCTAATAAAACACGGAGCAAATGTAAACTCTATTTTTATCAGACACTTATTTTTCGGCAGACAAAAATATTCTTGGAAATCGTTAATGAGAAAAGTTTTTCCATTCACTAGCGCTTCTGAAGGGCTGTCAACACGAAGTTAGTATTTCTTATCCGAAATCGCAACCGAAACCGAAATCATCATCAACATTATTTTGACACGCGTTTATATAACCAGGCATTTATCCTGGCTCAAAGTAATAGCCGTACGGTTGACCGAGCCTGACTGACAGGTTATAAGAACATCAATTCCGATATTGACAGACCGACCCGACTATCCTTTTTACCGTCTGTCAATTACCTTTATCCGAACTCTGACACAATATCCTTCGAAAAGGTGCGAGCTGACAACACTAAGGAGTTATAATACGTTTTGGCGCGTGACCGATATTACAACGTGTCACCTGAGAGACAGCTGTATCATATCCCATGACTTCTGTCAATCAGTTTTTTTAGGTTAACCCGTCTTAAAAACAAGCAATATGAAACCTAATAAGTTTAGGCGTATACGAGTTACGGCTTTTTAGTAATGCTACTAGTAAAACGGCTTAATCAAGATTTAGAACTAGACTTTCAATAAAGTATTGAATAAATGAGCTTTAATTTTAATCTCAGCAACAGAATTTTCCATTACCTTTTAACAACCTTGTGAAATGAACCAGATGGTTTAATTTACTTAATTGGAATTTCAAATATTTTATTTACTCAGATGTCTGATAAATATTAGTCTAGTGACTTTTGTTAATAAACTGGCTATAATCTTTTTCATAAAAACATTCGTTTTCGTAATCATACGTTGTAATCAACTGTTTTATGTTATTCGTAGTTAAGCATTTTTCTTCGCTATTAATATTTATGTTACTTTCTACTTTGATGTTAAAAAGATAGATAACATGAAAAAGTAAGACTGCATACATCGAAAATGTAAACTTTTTTGAACCCGAAATGCTATGCGAAGATCTATATTGAGCCCTGCACAAAGTAAAATGTAACCAAAATTCGCTCGCATGGTTTAATCACTTTAAACGGCAACAATTACTTGACAAATGAATACGTCTCCATCAGGCTGACCTACAAACGGATTCCATCATCAATCGTGCCGGCACACGGCGCGAGGGGATTATTCGGCGATATATTACCCTTGCATCTGCATTTAAAAAAAACAAATGTCAGTTACGTCATCGACGCTATAACTTAACGTTTCACAGAACTAAAACCATAAAGAAAAGAGTATTTCGTTTATGATTATCATGTATGTCATGTCAAAATATTGTAGTGAGCGTAGCGTTTTCTTTATTAAAATGTGCAAAATTAAATAATATTGGTATTCCACGCTCCTTCTCCATATTAACTATAACTGGGAGAAATTTCATGTCTTTACCATAATCAAGTTTTTCGCACGCGTTTTAATATATAGATAATAACACATGGCAACATTTTGAAACAGTTTTCTTGTAATATCGCTACAGTCCATTATAAAATTTTCCCTTATCCTTAGAAACCGTTCATTGGGTTGTTATGATGTATCCAGTAGTGAAGATGCAATCGATTACGTCTTCATGTCTCCGACCCCAACCCCAGGCCACTCAGAGGGACTTGAGTAGTCTGCGGGTTACTGTAGAGTCATGCAACATTTAGATGTACCATCAAAGAAATGAAATCATAGGTAAGTTGTACACCGTTGTTATTTGGTCGTTTTATGGCACACAATAATCAATCATCATATTCTATTATAGTTATCCTTCATTTCATATTAATCGTGATTTATTTTGTGACTTTGTCAGAATATAACAAATTAGCGTAAGTTCGCTATTTTCCATGGCATTAGTAAGAGTTACTTGAAATTAAATCTAAATGCGCCTAAAAAAGTGTTATTACATAATTATTTTATGTAAATGATTGCATTATCAATAAGAAAACTTTTTTTGGAATCTATATTTTAGCTATCGTAAGAAAAGTCAAAATGAGATTAAGCTTCCTTGCCATTTATAGACAAGCTCGGTTTTTATTAAATTAAATGACAAACGAGCGAACGGGCATTATAGTCACCATTAGCTGCAGGTGCGTCAAATACACAAAGTTAAAAAATATATAGATCAATTTAGACTAAAATCGCGATTGCAGCCAATATCAGAGTCGATAAATAATGTAGGGTTCAATTGTTTTTGCAAATAAGTTTTAAATATACTAGTGCGGGATAAATGTAGAAATTGGAGAGTTTTCTCAATACGATGATGAGAAAACAATTTATTCCATTAGGTTTGCCGTCTAGGAATACAAGATAGTCAGATAAAATACGTCACATCTAGAGACATCAGATCTATTTCCCTCTTCTCTATGGTACGAACATTTTGCCGGGTAAAATGTGGTGTGGAGTTTGGACCCCTAGATGAGTACTGCGGTTAACGCTTTTTAACTTTTACATGTCTCGCATCTGCTACTGATTGGCTACGGCATGTTTTGTGTACTTAACGCGCATTACGTTGATTTATTACCAAAACACGTAAACACATCATCGAGTGTATATTCATGGTTTGCGCATTGTTATTATGATAAAAGAAATGTTAAAATATTATTGAATGTTACTGATGTTTTCATTATAAACAATCGATAAAGTTGTCAAAAATAAGACATAAGACATGACAGACTCATTAAGAAATGCCAGGAAAACGACGGAAACGATGTTATTGATGATTTATGGATGGTTTTCTATCAGTTTCTGAGATATACGTCTTTTTCAGGATTTTGATATAAAAACACATGAAAAATATTTCATCTGGCATCAAATATTTAATGTAAGTAGATAATCAAGAAACCCTAGCCAAAATAAAATACAATTTACATAAAAGGCATGTCCCTAATACTCATAATCTCTTTTACTGTTTCTAAAGTTGATATAAATTCATTACCTGATGTTGAAATCTCGAGTAACTTTTCAGTCTTAACTCCACAGAAGTTATGAGACTAGACAAAGGAGTAATATGGCGAAATGCACAGACTAATTTCTTTCTTCCGAGCCACTAAGCAGAGCCGAGTTTATTTGATAAAGACACAGAAAAGCCTTGCCTAGAAACTAGACAGAAAATATTTGTTTAGTCATTTAATGCAGAGGGGGTTGGAATGTTTCTTCCTTTTCTTTCCTATATAAATATTTTTAATGCAATGTATAAGATTTATTTAAATTAATTCGTCCCAGAACACATAAAAATAGAGATGCTAAACTGCCTTGCTTTTTATTAGCAAGACGATAACGATTAACGAATAATTCATCCACGTATATATTTGGCCCGGTATTTCTCATCTCTTTTGTTTCGCGTCCAATCATTGTTCAATGTTCAGTATTGCTTGTTATTTTTCTATCTGCAACTTCACACTAGTTAGTAGTTCCTATTCCGTTTCCCGCAGATTACTTTGCATATAAAATGAAATTAATATTTTAAATATTGATACCATTGAATTGATAACAAATTAAATACTCCTAAATATAAAAAAATCAGGGATCTTACGGGAGTTAAATTTCAGATACGGACCAGACACGGATATTGTAATTATTATACTTCTTTTATTACGTGGCTATGGAAATAAAATTAATTCGGATTATCTTATCTTATATTCGGATCGTAACGGATGCAGTTATGGGTATATAAGGAAGATTTCGGGTTCGGTTACGGATACTGATACTGATAATTTTTATGTAGGATCCACTGTTTTGTAACTAGGGACCATCTATAAAATACTATACATGTGCAAGTCGAAGTAAACGATACTATATTTGCAAAGTTCGCGCTTAAGTTGCGTTAAAGTTAGAAGCGATAAATGACCGTTTTATAAAGTTTATAAAGTGGTATTAGCAGGAACAATGGTTACACAACGGTTTAGGTCGGCGCAATCATAACATCCTCTGTAAGTCGACTCCGTCTGTGGTAATATCGATCATTTTATCCTTATCAGAAAGTTAGTAAAAAAGCGTTCAGTTAGTCGATAATGGAATTACTAAAACAAAATTTGTTTACATATTAAATATATTATCTTTTATAGAGCACCTATGTGTTATGTCTAGTTTTTGAGATTTTCGGAAAGAAGTTTATTTGTGGAAAAGTTTTTTTATGTGTAGAGTATCACGAATCAACTATACGGCATACGACGTAACCTGACTGTGGTGGTTATTGACCCCTTGCCAAAAATCTTGTCAATTTACGAAGAGTCTATACTTCTGTATTTAAAGGAGTTACTTTTTAATTACTGCAAAAATTCTAGACTGGAAACTTTCCAGTCTAGAATTTTTTCAGTATGCACGTTACGCAGTAATATACTCTTAAATATCACGTTAATATATTCAGACATTAGTTACTATTTACAAACAAATCTATAGGAAAAGCCAAAACCAATACATCTGTCAGGCAGATTCGTGTTCCGATTACATTTCTGTCATATCTGTCATGGCTGTCACGGGCACGGCACGTCCTAAATCAGGACCCTCCACTTCAGAGCCAGTGGTCGATACGTCACACGCAATAGCTCGGATACTGGGGTATTGTGCGAGGGATGTGAATCGACAGTATAATTATTAATCCTTACTAATATTATCAATGGGAATCCTTCCATCCTTCACGACCAACAACCTATTATTTGATTGTTTGCCTAGATGTGGAAGGGATGGAGAATAACGATCTTGGAAAAACATTATATTTAAAATATTCCTAATTTTATGCGATTTTCGTATTTCATGCCAGCAAAGCTAGTAATAAAAATAATAAGAGAATAAAACCTTCGTTAAAATAATTATTTTGGTTACTGGATATTGGGTTAAAATTCGATTACCGCTTGGCCACTGTGATTTTCTTAGATAACAATTATTCTATATCAATTACCGGGTCTCCTATAAGTTCACAAACAAACTTATCTTAAAACATTACTACTGCTAAGAATTAGATACATCTTTTAGTCAAACTGTAAACTGTCAAGTAGAAAAGCGTTTTCACATCCGATCCGATAGCAATGTCACCCGACATCGAAATTAAATGCATAAAATATGTACCTGTTGTTTACACAATCCGGTCCGGTATCGGCGGTGCTCGAAGCCGATATCGAATCGTATAGTGTGAAAACGCCCTAATGACTAGGTGTCGTCCTCGTCAGTAACTGCTTTGGTCCTTGATAACTTAAATACAAGTAAAATAATCCTTATGTCGTTTGCATAAATGTTATGTTAGATGTAAAATAAGCCTGAATGCAGCAAACCACAGACTGCGGTTAGAGCTGATTGTGGAATCAAAAGTTTTGTTTGTGGCCAAATGTGTTAAGCTTTATTTTAGTTGCCTTTGAATAATCATTATTTTTTCAAACCGTTTCGAATAAAAGGTAATATTATACAGGATGCAACAAAACAAAGTAATAAATAATACTTTAGGGTGTGTCCCCTTTATTGAGCTTGCTATTAAAGTAGCAGCATTAAAAGAGTAAATTTTATATATGTAGCTAAATTCATGAGGCGAGTCAGCATCCAGAGTATACCCTGGATCTAAATGTCCGTTTACAAACTTCTCAACATTCTAGTTCAATATAGAAATGCTTCCGTTAATATTGCTGTAGTCGATAAATTAGACTAACAAGCGAAGTAGAAGCGACACTCGGTAACAAATTATGCGGGACGGGTGATTGAGAGGAGCAGATCCGACGGGCGATTCGTCATACTGTCTCCGCTATTTGTACCACTACGGAGAAATCGAATGATAGAAACATAGTACATATATTGGGAGCGTAGGACGCGGAAATATACCTATGTTTTAATTTAGTGTTATAAAGACTTCTAATAAGAATTTCTCATACCACCTTTTCCTGATGAATGCCGCATAGTCTAGTATCCACAACATACCTAAAACAGAAGTATCAAATAAACTGTGGTTAATTGGTTAGGAAGTGGTGAAACATGCCCAAAAATAAATAGTTTTTTAAATCTACCTTTGTGTACTATAATCTAGCATCTCATCCTATCAATTGATAATAATTCGCAGGAAAAGTGGTGGATACTTACACGGATACGGATCTTTCTTTTCCTCACATCCGCGAATACGGATGCGGATACGGATATCCGAAAAATCGCTACTTTATAATAAGTATGCAGTGATGATGACATACATTTTGCACTATAAGTACAAAGTTTTTTCTATGTAGTTTCGTATATGCGTATTGCCTATACAGACTAATCTCTAATCGTCTGGAGCCCGGATTGGAGAAGCCAAGGAAATCCGCATTTTATCGTCTGAAACTCTTCCTACTTATCTTTCAAATGAATGCTTACGAATATTGTTTTACACATAAAACTATATCTCTTTTTTTAATAGTATTGCTAAATAATACCTATTATTTATGCCGTTGAGTCTAAATTCGTTTATTGCAATAGAACTGCAAATTGCTTGGGATAAAAATTTTGTTTTTCGTTAAAAAGTTGTTTTAGTAAAAATTGTTATTGGCAAAAATTTATTGTTAGTTAATTTTACATTAGCTTATGTTGATGTCACCTGTCGACCCAGCGGAAAATCAGCACTGATTGCTAATCAGTATATGCTGAGCTGCGTCGGCTTGTACTTGAAAACACTGTTTTTTTATATATATTTTTATTGTTAATAAGTAATGTATGTTTTTTTGTGCAAATAAATAATTCTAATTCTAAAAACTGCCCTAAAAGATGAATGATGATAATTTAGCTATCATACCAAAAATATCAAAGTGTTAGCGTTATAAGCTTGATAAATGTTCTGATAGACAGACGAACACAATAACAATAGGATAGAGTAAAATCTTTATATACAAATACTTATAATTGCCCCATATGAATAAAACAACATATATTGATTAGAACATGAAAACTTATTTAACGTAGAGCATACGTACGGAACGTAAACTCGAACATTGATTTAATGATGGCGCATCGTAGAAAGCTTTCTCAGGTTCATTAAGGGCCATGACCCAGCAGGATAAACATATTAGGGATAATATAGGGTTAATTATACCACCTTTGTTTGGCCAAGAACAAAGAGAGTTTTCAAAACAATTTTCGGTAGGGCTGCCGCAGAAAGTTTTTTTAACGAGCTAAGCTAACTTTTGATTTTAAAATTCTTAAAGGAAAATGAATGATGGGGTTGAATTTATAACGAGGTCGTGGATTGTATAAGTAAAAATTTAGATTTTTGATTGTTCGTAGATTGGACTAATTTATAAATTATGCTTTCGGCCAAAAATCTGGCTGTTTGATTCCACTTTACGCCTGAACCAATGATTTCATGATTGCTATTGAGATACTAAAAAAAACGGGATATTCACAAAAACTTTACTGTTTATTTTATTGAAAACATACCGTAATTTTTATTTCTAGCTAAACGAATATTGGCAAACAGTAATTAGTAACTAATATATAACACATAATTCATAACTAAGGAAAAACCTATGAATATCACTAGTCACAGCTCAAAGTAATTAAGACTACATCGCCAGTTAATTTATCGTACCTCCTTTCCAGATAATTAAGGAATATGTCGAGCACCACTAGCCGACATGTTTCCTTTGTAACTTTCGTATAAAATGGGCAAGTCGCCTATTTATATTTGTTACTAATAATAGTGACTATTATTAATAAAATGATCTTTCAAAAATAGAAACATCGGTGAAAGAATGAGTATAATTGAGCTTCTCGAAGACTCTTCAAGATGTCGCAATTCAAAAATCACATGAAATAGACATACATGTAGACCTGAAACGCGCCGTATAAAATGTCACCTCTACTATGACTTCACGCCGTGCTATTTTGTTACATAGCAAAAAGAGTGTTCGATAGCTATCTTGTTTTTTAATTATTTCTTTTTCTTTTTCCGTTTAAAAAAAGTATAGAATTGAAATAATATGAATCGACTTGGGTCAAATCAATCCACGATTCTATAATCAAGAGAAAACCGAACATGTTGGCTAAGAGTACTGACTACTGAACTCATTTCTAAATGATCTAGAAAGTAATTACGATTAATTGAACAGAAACCGCCCAACTGTCCAGCCCTAGGCGGCTATCCACTATTCGCCTTTTTACCATTGTTTGAATATAATAGGGAGGCGAAATTGTACTGTAATGAGACGAGTGGGATGGGGATTGGGGAGTCTTCGAGCTGGGGAGTCTTCGCGTTAGGGAGACGTGTCGAAAAACACTTCGCGGGATATTTCACATGCGTGATATTACGAATTACAATGATGGAAATCGTCGGTCTTTTGCCAGAAGGGCTTAATATCGAATTGGTACAGTTTTCTTGTTTTTGAAACGGTTTTCCGCAGAGCCGGAGGCATAAGATACTTGGGGGGAGGGGCATGGCAAATATAAAAGTCTCTTTACCAGGCCATTAAATTTTATTAAAAAATCAAACTTCATAGGCTAAAGAGTATTTCGTGTATGATTATCTTATCATCAAAATATTGAAATGTGCGTGTTGTAGTATGCGTAAAATTAAAGCAAATTTTGCATATTTTTAATAAATAAAACGCTTTTAAAATAATATTGGTATTCCACGTTTCTCCTCCATATCAACTATAACTGTGAAAAATTCCATGCTTTTGCATCTACGCGTCTTTCGTACAAAGGGGTTTTCTGCTTTGCTGGCCCCGTGCTAAGTACCCAAGGGGCTTGTGTTACAGGTACCAGACAACGGAAATATATTTAATACTTTTTATACTTTACACATATTAAAGATTCTTCATACACATCCAAGACCCAGGAACAATGAAAAACTTTGGCTTCATCGGGAGGATTCGAACCCGCGACACCCGGCTTAAGCTACCAACGTGCTTACCAAACTAAGCCACAGAGGTCGTCGATACACACCTATATACATAGTACTTTAAAGAAAAATTACGTACTTTGTGACTCCCTGTGTAGTGTATATTTCAAATAAAGAAATAGGGCGGTGTTCTAAAACGAAAACTACTTTAGAAAGGCGTTGATTTATCTTAAAGTGTAATAAAGTTTTATTAGATTATAGTCGTCATAATTATTCAGTAATATTCAGCTCACGAAACAGCGGGGCATCTAGATAGTTCTAGACCAGACGCCGCTCTGTGGCTCTACCATGAGTTGGAAGCGATAGCATTTGTCGAAACTCGATAGCGCCTACGCAAATTTTTAGTATAGCAAATTTTACAGCGCCCCTAGCGGTCACTTGTGGAACTAAAATTACCATACTAAAAATGTACATTGTCGTTATCGAGTATCGAAATACTTTTGCTTCTAACTCGTGGTAGAGCTACAGAGCGCCGTCTGTGCATATCTAACTCATCTAGGCATCGTCTAGTACTGAATTAACGTCTGTATACATTCGCATAATAATTTTAGAACACAGGCTTAGTACATACACACAATAGGTACATGTTTAACAAATGCGAGAGTGCGGTTGTTTGTCCTTCCCTCAAGCCCAACGAAGCAAACAATCGACTTGATTTTTGGCATACACTTCGTAGAATAACATGGGCTACTTTTTAATGTTGGAAAAACATAATGTTTCCAATTTCCGCGCAGGTGAAACCAAAAGGCAGTATGAAATTATTTAATTCGGTTAGATTAAATGCGAGAGTATAAAAGAGGTCTGCAAACGAATTCGGATTCGATATCGGATTAGGTTCTAAATCACCTGTCCTTATCTGAACTAGTAACACTGAAAGAGATGTTTGATGCTTATGCTTTTAGATCACAAATTTAAGCAACGTTCGTTTAAATACCTGAGCATAACCCATTACAAACATTTTGCCCCCCCACAAGCTTCAAACACACGTAAAAAAATTATGGGAAAGAAAAAATCATTGCGGAAATTCTTAGTGTTATTTTGAAATTACCAAAGGCTCGAGGATCTAAAAGGCGCCTTTCAATTGAAGTAAAGGTTTGAATTACCGTAATGGCTCACGAGCGAGTAAAAAGGACGTATCTGCGTTTTAATCAGCGACAGAGCCCTCCAGGGTTACCACTTCCAGCGAGTTTTATTGTCACATAAAAGGGTGTTTGTGTGGGGAAATTGCCGCGGTCGGCAGCCCTGCGCAGTAAAATTGTTTTAAGTGCGACGGAGTGCCGTCTGCTATTGTCGAGAATACTCTCGTGATTGAGACGTGTTTGCTGCGTGCTATATTATCACAATTTCATAATTCTTCACTCTGAAGGCTCTAGAAATAATTGCAACGCTAACCTTTTTTGGCTATTCCTTATAGAATTGCATCGCGCATAAAATTACATTTATGGAATATATATGTGAGCATTATCATATTAGGATACATAATAATAATATCACACTAGCTTCTGCCTGCGGCTTCGCTTGCGTGGAAATCGAAAATCGCGTAAAAGCCACGTTCTGGCGCATATGGCCATATGTATAATATATATAATGAATTTCTGATCTGTAAGTGAAAAATGATTTTCCCTGTTTTCCTAATTTCTTTTTCTAAATTTTTTTCAGAATTTTCTTTGCTATAAACCTCACGGAGCCCGAATTTTTTTTTAAAACCATGGAAATCGGTTCGTTCATTCGGAAATTATAACGTCTGGAAGGAAAACCAGACGTTTACGTAACTTTCTTTATCCTTAACATCTGAATAGCGCATTTAGTATCACTTTTAAGGGACCTAAAAAGGTAGTAATATCAATATTGCAATATCGGTTTAGTACATTCTGTTAAAAAAAACAAATAGTAATAATAAAAAAAAAAACTTCAAAATCAATTTAAATTAATTGTAAAATCACTGTTTTGCAAAATCAGTAGTTGCTTACAAGAAAACTGACAAAATGAAAACTGACGAAGTGACCGTTTTAGGGCGACAGGTATAAGTATGCACCCAATAGTACAATTTAATAGCTATCCTCTAACGTTTATATCACATAGGATCGCTTGGACCGGTGCCAGATCATCCGCGTCCAAGCTACAAGTGGCAGTTACGGGTTGACTCCGGACTCCAGACAAATTGGGCAACAGACACAAATGAGGCCGCGACAACGTTAATGGCTACAAAAAAAACTTAATCGTCCGTCTAAAAATGCTCCTGGCGCAAACCGCTACCGAATTGTCTATGGTTCGTCAGTTTATACATATAAAACAGTAAAATTGGCTTGTCTGTAAAATTGATATTTTTACCAACGAACCAATGGGGCTTAGGAACAGTAATAGAATACAAATTGACAAAAAAAAGTTGTCTGTTTATACGCGTTAATCCCCGGAACTTCTGAACGGATTCGAAGAAATATTTTCTTAATTTAATAGCTGTTAAGTCTAGGCAACGCAAAGGATACTTTTTATCCTGGGGAAATGTACGGTTCCCGTGATATACAAATTTTCGCACAACGAAGTTGCAGGCATCAACTAGTTTGAAATAAGAATGAGAGGCTGACACATGGGGTGCATTTTTTAGGAATAAATATTTCTGTGCATACCCGAGGCTTAGAGCAAGCACAACAAGGCATTAAAAACCTTAAAATTCCGAAAACTCTTCTAAGTCGGTTAACTGTCAGTTCTGACCATAATGGTAGTGTTTTTAATCTTTCGGTTATCTGCGTTGCAATTGAAAACTCTCTCAGTTAGGGAGAGTTTCCCCCCCTCTCCCCAGTCCCCACTCGATGTCTTTTCAATCGGGCCCCTCGAGAAGTCTGCGCCCTTGCGGTGATGTTTTTCAATTCCCTCATTGCATAAATGGGTTAATTTAAATTTTAAATAAGTATTTGATCATACGAGGGTGTTGAAATTCCATAAAACTTGACGCAATGTGTCATAGAAAACCGCACGCGTTGATCATGTTTAAGGTAATAAAAAATCTTGTATTATGTACTCTAGTGTTAAAATCTTTTATAGTTTGCACCGTACTCTATATTATAATTTACGTCCTATATTGACTTCAAATAAACATCTCATACTTTTTCTATATTAATGAATCTTTTATCATCAGATTTTAACGTTATTTATACTATATTTTTTGAAATCTTAACTTTAGAAACAATAGCCTTAAAACGACACCAAGTAAAGCAGACAGCTATAAAGTGATGCATATTGCTGTCATCATATTTACACTAACATACTTAATGAAACACACATTTCACGCACTTTTTCGACAAAGTCATCATCAGGTCTGTTGAAACTGGTCGTGTAATTTATTATAAATTCGTAAAATCTAAGAAAATGAAAGCAAAAAGTGCAAGAAACCTGTATTTCATCAAGTATGAACATGAGTTTCCACCATAAACCAACAGTACAATCAATCACATATAACTAACATGTCTCTTCTTACGTATAATGGCTCCCCATTGTAATCGGCGACTACAGACGATGACACGCAAGGAGGATCGTGTAGAAGGCATACTCGGCTCTGCTCGCCGATCATTATCTATGATCGCTTTTGATCAACTCGTTGACAAAGTACTACGAATGTGTGTATGCTTGCACGATGATCCTCGCGCATTACAGACGATACCATAAAAAACGATCATCGATTTTGTAGAACGTGCATTTGACAATCCTTCAAATGAGTTAAAGGCTACTTTTTCCGAAACTTGGACCGACGACGTAGGTATTTAGTATAATTAAAACTAAATTATGAATTTAAGCGAATCCTACTTGATAACTACTTAAACTAAAGATTGTTATTGACATTAGGTTCATTAGGTTAATCTTTTAGCTGTAGATTATAAAATATTTTTTTTAAAAAGAGGCAACTTTGGTGGTTTTAGTATCGAGCTAAGTTCATCTGATTGTGTTTCTATTAGCAAATTTCACTCTGTAAATACACACATATATTTTTCAGAATATGACGTCAAATTTATAACTGATTCGTATTAATTTTAAAAACGGCATTAAACGGATAACGTTAATTTAAAAAAACTCAGTCTTGATCTTCGTTTATGAGGCAGTAGATTAGTTACTTGTTGCTTTCATAAATATCTCCACATAATTGGTATCCAGCATCTCACGTACCACAATATCTCGTTTGTTTACAATTAACTCGTAATAAAATAAACTCATTAACATATTCTACACATGAGATGTCTCCAGCGATAATATATATGGTAGTTTTTAGAATATATCTGCATACATTTGTAGGTTTTGCTAAGAAACTCTATATTACTGGAGATTATTCTGAGATATATGGAATTACATATTCGCTGGGTGCGTGTCATAATACGGTGGCCAAAACGATTTGGTTTTTCATTTAAAATATGACATTTTGTGTGTATTTTTGCCACTGTGTGCGTCGTAAACGCTGCGTACCTACATCGCAACCAGGTAATTTTCCGCCTTTATTATATTTTTGCTGGGCTTAAAATTCTTTTAAGCTTTATAGCTTAAAAGAGTTGTAATGTTGTTATCAACATTTTAACTATCATAGACTGTGTTGTAAATACTTCGTAAAGCTTATCCAATAATCTCCAATTCGTATTGGGTATTCCTCAAATATCCTTTGTCACATATTTACATGTTACACGACTTACACCCAGGCGTGTTATCTGTTCATATTTACTGAGTGCTTGTTCATGGTATCACGTTACAGATTGTTCAAATTTATTTTACCTCTGATTTACGTGAAAATAAACCTTGTGGTATGGTTATAATGTCCTGTCAGAAGATAGCTGTGATTACACAGCCCTCTCCTCTGGGAATAGCGCGGCCCACGCGACACTTTTCTCACGGCATCAACTCTATTATTGTCTATGGATTTTAATTAGTTTTGTTATAAGTAGGGTGTGAAGTCTGGACATGGGACTGGATTACAGAAAAAAAAATATTTAAATGAATTGATACCCACCACTTAACTGAATTAATATTATATAAATTATGAATCAATACCAATTTAAAATGATCTTGAAAAATCAACTGTTCTACTATTGTTATTAAATAAATTAAGTATTAGAATATATTTTCCCCCTTACTAATAAAAAGGCAACACTTTTATTACCTACTTTTGAACGTTTTATCTTTGTACGTCAAACTACTTTTCAACGTATAGGTACTGGAACAATTTTTAGTAAAAGATCGTGTCATTTTTTGAGTAAGGTGTTATTCCAAAGCTCGTGGTTTGGATCATAATATCTACTAATATAATTATACAATCATATAAGTACAGCTCAACATATAGAATATACAGGGTGTAACAAACGTAAGTGATAATACGTTAGGGTTTGTATCTGCCCCTTATAAAGAGTTCACTGTGACTTTCACAGTGAACTCTTTATAAGGGGCAGGGGCGACGCTGAAAGCAAAAAATTTTTTTGTGATTTTTATGGGCAAGAACGTCAGCGATCAGAGTTTCCCCATACAAATCACATTTTTGTTCGCTTTTAGCGCCGCTACTTTCACAGTAAACTTTATTATATAAGGAGCACTTACAGCCTATAAATATATATCGTAATTTCATAATTTTATTTGTCTCCATAAAATTACTTTAATGGTGTGATAAAATACAGATTATACCGTAATACTAATTTATATTTAATTGCCGTAAATGATAAAACCACATTTAGGCTCGTTAAGTTATTTTATGATCAACAGACAATTTTTATTATGTGTTAATGTCTCTTACTGCAGTACCACGATCCTATTATCTATGCATGTTAGTGTGTCTTCATTCTATACTAGATTTCATTATAGTGCTATTCGAAATAAGCTGCCGTGCTCCGTATTTAAAAGCAAAATAGAATTCTTATCTACGTACCATCAAATAAATTAATACAAATTACAAATATAGCTGGCGGACCTCCGACACTTCGAAATATGTAAATTCAATTATAGCTGCGATCTTTAAATCAACTTCCCTGAACGTCAACAAACATTTATTTAAGACATCATTGATTTTTTTTTGTGGACTGTTATTTAAAAGACTATGGACTGGATAATACAAAGAATGATGGTGCATAGTTGTATTATTATAGTGGAAATGGGGTCTTACCTCAGTTCCCATTTCTATGCAACTTAAAGTATTTACGCACTTGTAGCTACTAATTTAAATTAAATGGTACGTAACAAGCAGTGACGTAACGACAAGGTGGCAAAATGCCACGGGCCCCCGGCCGGAGGGCCCCCGACAAGTGGCAAGCGATTATTTTTTACAAATATCACTTGACGTGTTTTTGTATTGGTTTGAAATAGTGGAACGAAAACGAATTTGCCACGGGCCTCGAACGGTATAGTTACGCCACTGGTAACAAGTCCTTATATCATTACTCAGTAGTCCCTGCCAAGCCCTGTCTGTAAAGCTAATGATAATAAATTTAACCAGCGACACCTTCACAAGCTTAACACACAAAGAACTACAAGACACAAAAACTTGTCCACAAATAAATAAATGCTTCGCTTAATATAGATGTTCTCTATCTTCCAATAGTGAATTTTAATGAGTACACTACATGATTGTATCAGAACAAGAAGATTCCTTGTATTTGAGATAGGAATAAATAATTGAATTAAACTGCCAGATGCAACTCCGTCGCGCAAAAAATTGATCTCATCAGAACCGTTTGAAATTGGTTCGAGTTCCCGTGGTGCCTTCCCTTAGTTCAACTAATGTAGGAACTTAGGAAGGGTTAACTGGTATTTCCTACTCCTTCTTATTAATTTGGTTGCAGGTCCCTAGATACCTTTAACATGTGCCTTGGGCATCCCGACAACACATCAAAGTTTACTGTGGGAGAGCCATGGTTCGGCACGAATGGGCCGTCTCGACCGGAGTGATAACACGGCCTCTTAGTGATAAAGGCCGGCAACGCACTTGCGACTCTTCGGATGTCACGAGTATCTATGGGCGATGGCAGTTGCTTTCAGGTAACCCGTCTACTCGGTTGCCCCCTAAATATCATTTAAAAAAAAGTGTTTTTGTTGTATGCTGCTGTCGATTCTGGCGACAATTTTTTCAAGAATAAATATAACATGATTGTGATACATAAAAGGTATTACAATAATATATTTAATTTCAAATGGAACTGAGAATATATAATATGATTCATCAATAGACGTACCTGTTTATTTAAGTCATACTTTGTGGTCATATTAATGATTAATATTTAAAATAAAATAATAATTAGCCATCAACTCCAAGCGCCATAATGTACACTTAATACTTTTCAAAAGCCTTACTTTGTACATAATTTATTTAATATTCATTAAGACTTTTAAAAATATAGTAAACATGGTGTTATGGTGTTATTATGTACCTGAATTCTTTATTATTTTGCTGCAAATTGTAGAACCACTGTTTAAAATCTTGTAGACTTTTATTCGTTACTAGGTCATTAAAACTAAAACATGATTAAAGTAATTATCATTTTTTTACATCCATTTATAACGAGATGCATTGAAGTGAGTACAGCATTTTCTATTCCTTTATGCAGCGGCGTGTCCTAGAAAACATTTCTGCCATAATAGAACTCTCTTGATAGTCGGTATGCTTTTGTAAAAATATTATGGTCATTACATTTTAAACAAGATGTTGCCCGCAAAAAACCCTTCTAGAATCCTGTATTTTACTGGTAAAAGGGTTAAATTTTGTCCTTTTTGAAAACTCTTCATGTATGCCGAATGTCAGCATTAGATTCAAAACTTTTACCCTCTTATTCATAAAAATATTCAAACAATGTTTAACTAGTCAAGGTTCGCTGTCCCTTTCTGTCGTGTGACGTTTTTTAATATTCCAGAAAGGGATTGCGAATCTTGATAAATTAAACTCTTTTTAAATATTTTAATGAATATAAAAATAAGAAAAAGAAAGAAAGGGTGTTAAAGTTTTGTAAGAGATCGAAGTCAGAAATCTTAAAAATAATAGGACATTATAAGGCTAAAATTTTCTAAATCGGTTTAGGTGTTCTCGAGCTTTAAATGAATAAAAATTTTATTTCTGACTAATTTTGTCCATATTTTGGCTATAGCTGTTAGTTACAATATGATTTACAGGGACTATCATGACTTAACATTTATATAAACGCTATACAGGGTGTAAGATGAGAGTGTAACAAAAATGATGTGTTGTCAGATGTGTTTTATAGAGCTTGCTGTGGAGTTGTGTTTTGTATGGGGAAAGTTTGCTGAGGCGCTTGCTCATGCATAAAAATGTTTTCCGCTTTCAGCGCTCCTATTTTCACAGTGAAATCTATATAAGGGACACATACAAACACTAAAGTTTTATCACTTACTTTAGTTACACCCTGTTCAAAAAATCAAAAATCAAAATCAAAATCTTTTATTCAAAATAAGTACTTTAAGTACACTTTCTGAACGTCGAGACTACGGCGCCTACCACCGG
>JAOTAV010015825.1:0-24920 GCA_026546445.1 Cyclargus thomasi
TTTTTAGTTTGTTTTGTACTATTTTAGTTTTTTCCTTTGGAAGTCGGTTTAAATTTTTTGTTAAAAAATAATAATGTAGAAAAGATGTCATCAAGCAGTTGTACTAATTATTTTTCCAAAAAGATTGTAGGTCTCACACTCTTCAATATGAAAATAAATCGTGAGATACCTTGTGTTTGTAGTTATTAAAATTAGATTTGTATTGATCTTGAGTATTGGTCACTAAATGAACGTCAGTATGTATGTCTGTAACGTGTATCGTGTATATATGTAAGTTTTTTAAAACATTAGTTTTAAGTTATTTCATATGTATTTATATACAGTTTATCTGAATAACGTATTACTGAGTACTGCATAAAATCTAGGATCTAAATAAGTTTGTAAGGTCCATTTAAAAATTTGAATTAAAATATTTTATTCTCAATGCCATCCTATAGGGGACAACAAAAAACAAGTATGGGGATTTTAAGTACTATTATTTTTATATTCGAATCTATGGAAGTATTTTAATCGCTATTAAATGCCCTATAGTCTCTTGAAATAAGCAACTATATTTAAATTAGTCTGTCAATGTAAAAAAAAACTATTTTTTTTAATCAGAAATATATTTTTAACGTTTCTATAGGAAGACGGAGATTTCGTCGCTAAGTACAAAAAAAATTGAAAACTCTCATCTACAAAAAGTTGCCATGCTAAGCAAATAATCACAAAAATATTTTGTATTTCATTAATATACATCAAGAATTCGTCATTTCATGTAGTTTAAGTTCACGATAGCACGAGCTAGGTGCAACAGAGGCATGAATAGAGATCGGTCCGGCGTTATTCCGGGCCGGACACAATGGACCGGCCACGTCCAGGAATTTAGACCGAACTTGTGGTGCCGACACGCTATAAATTCGAATGGTCAAGTGAGTTTAAATATGACGCAGGGATCCTCTATCATTCGATAAAAGTTTGTTAGCAAAATTCAATATTCACAAAAAATCCGTCCACGTGCCATGGCACGTGTTCGTTGAAATCCATGTTTATCCGGTAGGTTATTATTATAGAATATCTGTGTATGTTACCCTACTTATTGCGCTTCAGTTTGTAAAATGTTTTCGGTAAACAATCTTAGTATTATAAATACACCAGTAAATACTCTTCTATAAGGTTAGGGATATACAAAGTTTCAAAATAATTAAAAGCAAACATTTAATTAGAAGCCCTGAGTGAAAAATTAATAAATAAAAGTGTGCCGAAAGTTGAGCACCCCTGGGACAACATCAGTCGCCCGGAGCTGTTGTATCATGCACGAGTACGGTATTCTGTTTACGCTTGACATGGAATAAACAATTCTATATAAATAGAAATATTATTAAAAATGCCATTACATGTACGTCAGTTTGTATAGAGGGATTGGGGTCAACGCCCTATATAGCTGTAGTTATGAAGACACCCGATACGAGTATAGGTTTAAAATGGCATGATGCTATGGTATGAATTATATTAAATCTATATTTTGCAAATTTGTTGTATTGAATAGCTTACGGTAACAGTAAGAAGTAAATATCATCATAATATAAAATTACTAATTATGATCAATTAATTATACAATCTAAAATAAAATCTCGCTCAATGCTTTATAACAAACAAAATTGCATATTTAATGAAAAATACAATTACAGCGACGCTAACCCTAGCGAGTACATCAAGAGATAGAGTGGGCACATTTAGCACAATAAAAAACGTATTATCCATTAAAAGGAATCCATCAGAGCAGAAGCACCGAAATGACAGCGAAGAGCCGCGGCAAATTGCATAGTCATTCACTCGGCCCGCACAAAGCAAAGTGTAAGTTGTCATCCATTTTAAAATCTGCACCCATACCACGTTAAGTTTGGACATCAGCGAATTAATAAATTAAATAAGCATATTTATGAAAGGAGGCAAGCGAACAGACGGGTCACATGATGGACACTGGTAACATTAGAAGCGTTGCAAGTGCGTTGCCGGCATTTTTAATGAAGGAAGAAGGAAAAGTGATGTCATATCGTAATATTTTCAGTGTGTAAAAAACAAAATGACTACTACAGAGCTCAGAGTAATAACTTAGTTATGACTATTAGTTATAACTTAGTTATTAGTTATGACTTAGTTATGACTAATGGTCGGGATACACAAGGTCAGTTTTTTAAACCTGTGTCATGCGAGCTAGTGTCAGTGAACTGTCAAGCTAGTATTTCTGGCTTCGTGTCGGACAAAATTTGCTTTATTTCCGAGCAAAAACAGCCAAGGCATTTTAAATGAGAACTAGCTTACTTTTTGGCTTCAAAAACGGCCTCGTGCATCTCGGGCCTAAGGCTCATAGAGAGCAAATTTTTTTACAAGCCGTACCATATTTGAAAACATAAGTGAAAGAAGCGAATAACTAACATTTTACAACCTTGGAGAAAATACTAATTTCTTACCATAAAATTTTGATAAGTCTTGTAATTTATATATTTTATTATCTAGCTTGTCTATCTAGCTATACATCAAATCCACATTATTTGAATTATATTTTTTTATAAATTCTTCTGATCCTAAAGCGTCCTTATACGCAAAAATCCGGCAGTTTTTTAAATGTTAGTTACCGCTTCTTCCACTTATGTCTTCATTTGGCACACGTGTATTTTTTCAGGTGTATCGAAGTCCGAAGTTTACGCAGCTGCAGCAGCAAAGCATGATTTATGGGCCCGTGCAAATGGGTTACCGTAACAGCGGATGTGTGTCCGTCCACAATCATGCGCTGTTTCTGTGATTTACAACTAGATGGCTTTGGATTTTTGCTACGTACTCATACAAATTAAATTAAAACGTGATTTATTATTCCATACATATTCTATCATGGAGACATTATTTTCAGTTAGAATATTCATTTTGTGCGGACTACTTTTTGGTAAATATTTTTTTAGTAAAGTTTATCATCATCATGACATTTACGTGTAAATTGTTACGAATAATTTGCGTATCTTTTCGGGAGATAAGTCTTGAGCTCCGCACTTTCTTTTTACAAGTTTGTATTTACCTCTATTAAGTTACTAGGAATAGGAGATTTGTACAAAATTCGTAAGCCATCCAAAGGCAAAATACATGAGCGTTTTGTTTCATATTGACACCTTACCTTATGTAGCAAACTGTCCGTCCGTAAATTGGAATCATGTATACATACATAACAAAAAATTAAAAACCGACTTCCAAGGAAAAAAATAAAAATATACACAAAAGTATGAAATAGTATTAGTTCGTAGTAAATATGGCTTTTTTTTGGAATTTGGCTAAACCTCAACTATTTCTGGTACAATCCTTATAATGTTAAAGTCGGTTCCATTCTAGGGGCGGGGGAGGCAAGCCGGGGCCCGAGCCCTGGGCGGCAAGTTCAGACGGCGCCAAATTCTTTATGAAGTTAATAATACAGTGTCTAATAGACTATTGAGTGCGTTAGACGTGTTACTGCTTATTGCAATTAGTGCGTTTATCGTAATTGGTTTTCGTTCGGCCGGCAAGCGCTTGACGCGGCGCGCCGGGCTGTATCGGTGATAGATACTATTGTGTGATGAGTGAACAAGATTCGATGATATTGGTGGACGAGGAAGAGTTAGAGGGGGGGAATTTTGGAGCGAGAAGTTTGTACGAGTGAAGAGATGACAGAACATTTTGATGAGAACTTACACAATATTAGTACAGAATTGAGAGAGGAAAATTACGAAGAAAACTGGACAGTAGTAGGAAGAGAGAAACGACGAAAGATAAATAAAATATATATTGTGGTATCCAGCGCAGAGATATTGCCGAAACAGTTCGCGTTGGCTAAGATGCTTCATTGTGAAGATGCGTTTTAGGAATTAGTCGCGTAAAATACATCAATCTCTTCAAAGTTTTGATAACTTTTGATGGCATTTCGAGGGCGAAAAACTATTGTCGTGTCAAAATTTGATAGACAAAGGATGGTGTATTCACAAAACCTGGGAAGTGGATTCATTGTTCAGTATTATTAAAAATATTGATATGGATTTGTCAGAGGAAGAACTTTTAAAATGCATTCAAGAGTGTAATGAGTCGTCGGAAATTGTTGAGGTTAAGAGATTGAAACGTAGAAATTCTGATTCTGAGTCAGGATGGACACAAAGCGAAAGTATTCGTATATGCTTTTAAGGAACTAGTTTGCCTGCGTTTATTATAATTTGTAATCTACGTGTTGCTGTGGAGCCGTTCGTCTTCCCTGTGACGCAATGTTCCAGGTTTGTCGTTTCGGACATACATTCAGGCCATGTCCTTCTTTATCAGTCGTATGTCCTAAGTGTGGGAGCAAACACAACAATTGTGAAACCGCATCAGTCGCGAGCAAAAGCTCGTATAAAATATAATAATAATAATGTTATAAAAAACTTTAGTACCATTAGGTAATCCACCTGTCATTATCTGTCGGCTTGAAATTAAGGAAGACAATCTAGATTTTCTATAATAATAAGTATCTAATGCGTTATCATACTATACATAAATATTAAATTTCAATTTGCTAATATAATTTTAATGTACATAGATAACAGCTGTTTACATACGTTTAACGACGCTATTATTTACAACAATTACTAGCAGACTGTACATTATTGCGGTCGTAAAATTCAGCAAACCTCACAACAGCTGAGGTGTCCGAGTGGTTAAGGAGTTGGACTTGAAATCCAATGGGTTCTACCCGCGCAGGTTCGAATCCTGTCCTCAGCGATTCATTTTTGTATGAATTTTCTTTTGTTCTAATATAATAAAATTAACACATATTTTATGATTATTATCGATGTTATCGACTTTTTACCGTTTAAATGCACAATATTTTAATAACATACTTTTTACATTGTATTCCTTAGTTTGAGACTTTATTCTTCTACGGAAATGAACCAATTATATTTTGTTTTATCCACAACAAAATCACAAACTCTCTGAATCACACAAAATAATTTGTCTCAACAGTGATATGAGATCTGTTAGCTTAGCATATCGATTAACCTTTGCCGTTATAAACGAGTGCCGAAGACGAGGCAATCAATATCGAATCGCCCTATATTAATTAGGCCCTGTTTTTGGTTTATTTTCATCGAAAGCATATTTTTGGTTATTTTTTAGGGTTCCGTACCCAAAGGGTAAAAACGGGACCCTATTACGAAGACTTCGATGTCTGTCAGTCCGTCCGTCTGTCCTTCTGTCCTTCTGTCCTTCTGTCCTTCTGTCCTTCTGTCCTTCTGTCCTTCTGTCCTTCTGTCCTGTCTTTCTGTCTTTCTGCCCGTCCGTCTGTCTCAGGCTGTGTCATCTAAAGAACGGTAATAGCTAGAGATTTGAAATTTTCACAGAATATGTGTTTCTGTTGCCGCTATAATAACAAATACTAAAAACAAAATAAATTAAATATTTAAATGTGGCTCTAATACAACCAATATATTTTCTGCGTTTTCGTTTCATAATAAAATGCATAATAATAATGATTCAATTACGTTCGAAGAGGCCATGGTTTGATTCCCACCGACTCATTTTTATTTTATGACTTTGTTTTATACGTATTCATATTTTTTATACATTTAAAACTTTCAAAAATGCGTTTATCCAATTTTTTGCTCTGTACTGGTACGGAACCCTTCGAGCGCGAGTCCAACTCGCACTTGGCCAGTTTTTTAACTTAACACGTATTTTTTTATGCGTCACCGAACTCCTTCCAGACGACTGGACCGATTTCGATGAAATATTTTTGGAGGTTTTTAAGAGGATTTGAGAATAGTTTCGACTTACAGACCAAGACAGACAGACAACAACACTGCTGGGTCTGCTAGTATACACATACATATGACGACCACGAAGGATTTATAATCAAGAACTCGTTCTGAGGTCTATATTATGTTTCCTCTAAGGATGACAAAGACTTTCAGTTCAGACCGGGACAAAGGGAAGTGGTCCGACTGCGCCGCTCGCCGTACTCCAAAGCTCTCGAGCACAACCGTCCACGAGAGCTTAATGTCATTCGTGGATGATTGTTACTGAAGAAAGCTTTGTGATGGAGAGCTTAAACGGGTATTCGTTGGCAACGTAACGTTTAAGTTGTAGTCGTCTGTTATTAAGGATATTGATGGTCAACTTTTTTGAGTTCAGAAAAAAAATATTAAAAATTTTTAAATTACGCTATGCTGCAAAAATTGCTTTAGGGTAGGGTAAATAGTTTTAAAATTAAAAACGTATGCTAAATACGTATTAGCTCGATAACAAAGTAGGTAGGTAGGTTGTGAAGATTTTTCAAATTAAAAAAGAATAACCCTCCTTAAAATTTACTTTTCTCTTCATTTCAAAACCCAAATCGATCATCATTTGTAATATTATCACATCCCCTAGAGACTTAATCCTCATCCATTTTAAATGACAAATCAATGTACAATCAGAGAAGTTGAAACAGATACAGGGTGGCTATTATGACCATTACAAACCTGCATGATTCCAGCCATTTCGATATACGGCCAACAATTGCCGTGTTCTTTTTTCGTATTACAATGTCTTATTAGAATAAGAACTGAATTAATACTAGTTTGGTTGTCTATGAATGGATTTTAAACACGTTGGTGACATTAGGGAGCGTCAAACTTCACGTATTAGTGTCACGTGACTGCTGACTGGCTGGAACTTGGCTGGGAATAAGAGGTCATAATAGCCCCCCTGATCGGGAATGTAAGTTATTTTGTCGGGTTATGTTAAACTAAGCCGCCAGATCACGGCAAACATTGAATTGACATATTCCCACTTAGTGACACAGGTACTTCAACTGGCTCTCCTTCAATTTCCCTCATTATACAATATTTATAGATAGATAAATAAAACTCTTTATTGCTCACAAATAATAAAACTAGTTCGACTTGCAAAATAAACTAACGACAAAAAAAATGTTGACAAGGGCGGCCTTATCGCTGTAAGCGATCTCTTCTAGGCAACCCTGTGTAATTGGTTAAATTACAAATTTACGCCTTCATTCCTAAAAATATTTAAACAGTGTTTAACAAATAAAGGGTGTCTATCCCTGTCTGTCGTGTGACGTTTTCAATATGCCAGAAAAGAACGGTGAATCTTAATAATCACTGTTTAAATATTTTAATGAATAAGGGGGTTAAACGTATGATTAACATACTCGTATTATGACATTTACTAGGTGATGCCCGCAACTCCGTTGTGCCAAAAACCCACGGGAATCGTACACTTTTCCGGGATAAAAAGTATCCTAAGGCCGTTTGTCCACCACCACCGTCAACCGAGAACGAGATTATTTCGGATCGATAAAATGCATATTTATGATCTAGGCTATAATAGGTTTTATTTTCTAGCGACATTGCTCTATCGTCTAGTTCGTCGCCGTCATTACTCGCGTAGAGGAAAATGAAACCTGTCACCTATGTCATACAGAGAATTTTTATGTGGCCTTAATAATGTAGTTCCCGTTTGACGGCGTTGGTGCACAAACAGCGTATGTCCTTCCCCGGGACTCAAATTATCTCCATTCTAAATTTAAAAAAAGTTAACAGACAGACAGACAAATTTTCGCATCTTTAATGTTAGTATGAATATGAATATTACATTAACTTTCTATTACGCAGTAAATTTACATAACACAACGTAAATACGACCTTGTGTCGTCCCGTTAGCGGGTAACTGTTTCGAATTCCGACGAAACTGACCGAAAAGGATAATACGTCTATTAACGTAACGGTAACATCTATTTGGTTTCGAGAAGAGAAATATATGAGAACATTTAATATTGATCTTATTACTTAATAATATTATAAATGGGAAAGTGTGTTTGTTTGTTTTTCTTCACGGCCTTATGAAGCAACCAATCGACATGATTTTTGGTACAGACTTAATAGAAAGGATGGAGAGTAAAGTAGGCATACTTATGACTTTGTAAAAACATCCCGTTTTTAAAAAATAGAATTTTAACCAGTTTTTTTAATTTCACACGAGGAAAGTCGCGACAAAAGCTAGTTTTTATTAACGCACTTTGTCTCTATCCGAAAACTAAAGAATGGTCATGGAATTAATAAAATGTATATTCGAACAGCTTTTGTAGCTTCGCTCGCATGAAATTTGAAAATTGCATAAAAAAATTCTAATATTCTTGCAAGCTCTTTTAGAAACAATATGTTTTTTTAGACCACAAGTAGCCTATCTACTCTCCATCTTTTTATGCAAAAAATCAAGACGATTTGTTACTACGTTTGGGCGTGGAGGAACAACAAACAAACATACTTTGCCATTTACAATAATACTAAGGAACTAAGGAAAGTTAACTATTCTTGGATATACGCTGATCTATCTCTTCCTGTTATAAAACTTCTACCAAAAAAGAAAACGACCCGACCATATCCTCCGATCTATGGTCGGGTCGTTTTTTTTTTTAAATTCAAATCCAACAAAGGCGAAAAGCTACGTTATGTCAGACATGCTGCCGACGCGTGCCGGCGACCTTCGACCACCACCAAAAAGGAATTTACAATCAACCAAAATTACACGCCGCTCGTTCCTACTCCTGCCTGTCATTCGATTGTATGTCTTAATGCAACAAGATAGAGTCTACAGTAGTACGGTGCGCGGAGGATGCGTCATCGGGTACTAACATCCTTGTCCGAAGATGTTCCTCGGGCTCGTGACTAATATTACTTAATTGATTTAATGTTATTTTATTAGCTTATATGACTGGTTAGCTTCCTTTTATCACCTCAGTTGCCTGTATCACCGCTTTCTGATAAGTGCCAGATAGTCTATTCACAACTTTTTTTTTACAAATGTTGTATGGTAAGTCTGTGAAAAAGGTTGTGGATTGCCTATCAGAAACTTTATCAGTAAGCGGTGATATAGGCTTAGGTACTTATATATTGTTAGGTAGATTACTAAGGTAGATTCCCTTTGAATATTTTCAATTAAACCAGCATTGTCGCACCTGGCCTAAGCTGAACTGAACCCTTCTCGGAACGCATTAAAGCACATCTTCTTCCTAAATCCAGCGCATCTGTTCTATGTTCTATGTGCTTCCATTGACCAATTATTCTTTTTGGTGGTATAATTTCTCTATGGTGTTTCTAAATATTATTACTGTCTTAATGCGATCAATACACACAAATAAAAATAAACGCTTCTTTCTTTCTTCTTTCCAATCAATTTGATTTTTATTACAAAAAGAATCACACATGTCACAAGAAGAAACCGTCATCAAACATCGTACATCAACGAAACAGTTTAAATGCCAGCCGACTCGTCGTGATCAACGGAAATTGACTCGTATATTTAGAGTACGGCGTCTTTTTTTTAATGATATTTAGGGGGCAAGCGAGCAGATGGGTTACCTGATTGAAAGCAACTGCCGTCGCCCATGGACACTCGCGACATCCGAAGAGTCGCAAGTGAGTTGCCGGACTCTGTGAGGGAATAGGGATAAGGGATTAGGGCAGTTGGACCACCGGCAAACTTACTCACTGAACGAAACATAGCACAACGCCGTTTCACGACAGTTTTCTGTGAGGCCGTGGTATCACTCCGTTCGAGCTGACCCATTCGTGCCGAAACATGACTCTCCCACGGCAATGAGTATCCGTATTATGTTTAGAGATCTGAAAATGCATCTATCTCGATTCATCTGGGTCCGGACCAAGAGCGAAGATCCTTGTGAGTCAATGCAGGGCCAGCAGCCCATTAGTATGTGCGGTCACCTGCAGGAAGCTGGGGTTTTCCTCTCCTCAATGCCAGCTGCCACCGAAATCATTACAATCATATGCTGATGTCTGCTTAATATTCCACACTCGTCCGAGCGCCGATGACGGCACCCGATGAGGCATTAACAGATAATACCTCGGTTAAATAGATCGGTAAGGACATCCTTGTTACAACAAAGTATTCTAACGTGAAATCAAGTTTTTTCTGACTTGGCGACCAGAAAAGTCTGCTAAGGTCATTGTAAAACCAACATTTTCCTGTTAAGTAACTGTTAGGTCTAAGAGGATTGAAAACTAATTGGTGTTTCAGTTAGGCTATCCACAAGTTTTTCGACAGATTCACTATAAAATCTGTCTATAAATAGGCTATCTCTAAAGGTTGAAACATGCCATTAGACATTGATAGAGCTGATTGATAAAGATTGTCCGAAAACATGTGTCAACGAAGATACTGAATGTATATTATATAGCAACAATAATATTAAACTGATTTGCGATTAAACTGTTCTAAATAATTCTTTTGCCAAACTGTCTGTCTATCTGTTACTTGTTCATGCTCAAACCGCTGAACCGATTTTGCTGAAATTTGGTATGGAGATACTTGGAGTATATATATAATAGGGAAGGGCATGGGATACTTTTTATCCCGTAAAATGCACAGTTCCCGCGTTATAAACGAATTTAAATGTAACAGAGATGCGGGCATCACCTTGTAATTTCCAAATTTTTAAATTTTAAATCTAGGACGATGACGAAGCAGGGGGGACTTGTTAGGGTTCTACATTTAAGAGGGCGATAAAAGCAAAATTGACTATTGCAGAATTCCGTTTTATACTTGATAATAAGCTACGGGCTCCTGTAGTTGTGAAAACAGGATAGCTTTAAATTTTCTCGATAAAAAAATTGCAAGGATAGCTCTAATTTTCACGCATGTTTCTTCGTTTCGCAAAACGGCGCATTCGACGGACTCAGTATTACACGATACAAAATTCTGTTTCCGAGTTCCTGTAGAATCGGTTTTTTTATTTTGTATATTTATCGAGTTATTAAGAAAAAAACTGTTTTGGCGGCGACCCTGCGTCGTTCTGTTTCACCTGGCATATGATTTCGTAAGTGTGAAGAGAGAAAGACGATGTTTTATTATTTGCTTTATTCGCCCTCCTTAAGTAGTTTAGCCAAGTGAGATCTAGTGACTTCCACGGATAAAAGTGTAACAAGGATGGTCATTCGCTTGCGGCATGACGCGGGGTGTAGCACACAGGTGTAGCAACAACCAGCAACCCACACACCGAAACTTTACTACACTCTACACCGACCTGATGGATCCGAGTGATAGCGAAATTATTGTACCGAGGAAATGTTACGCTGTGAGAAATAACAGCCTACACTAACACGCAATTATTATTGAATAATGCTGCTATTCTTACCGCCAGTTGAGATAAGTCGGAAAATGAGAGTCACGTCATTCTGTTAACTAACTTTATTAACAGACTTCCAAAAAAGGGAGGAGGTTTCTGAATTCGACCGTTTTTTATCCTTCCTTACGTCACATTTTAACTGAATTCTTATTTCTCGCTATATTACTTATTATATTGGACATTTTGTAGCCGTAATCGGCTGTTTTTGTGGGACCGTGATCATGGGATGCTTATGGTGTTATTAACGTAGAGAATATTTCCAATTCGGGCTGTGTTTTAATAATAATATTATGTATATTGCACTGTATACAGAATTCACTCAAATTGTTGCCGTTTTTAGGTTCGTGTAAAGGTAATCAACTACTAAAACCACTGAGTCTGGTTGTCTCGGTCTCAGGTTCTCGCGCCGTGCATGGCACCACTGTGCACCATTTCTTTGCTATCGATTTCCGGGGATTGCGACAGTACTGCGACTGTATTTCAACGGTTAATTGTTAAAAGTCATCTATTAGTTATTGTTTATCGACCTCTATAATTATTCATCATTGTCTTTCGATTCGGACATCTTTAGTTACCAATTAATTTCTTATTGTTGTTATTTGTTAGGTATTAAGTTACTCGTGAATTTTTTTTTTTAAAAGGCCTGTTTGAATTTTAACGATCTCGAAGTGTAACGCGACACGAATCTTTTGATCCCGGCGTGAGTTGGAATAAAGTTCGTATTTCCTTAAAGTTCTGTACGTGCAAAATACGAGATGTCAGGTATTTATTATAATAAATGTGTTGGAATAAACGAGTGTACATTTATAATTTGGGGTTATATCAATGAGAGGTTAACATAAGTGATACACGGAAAACATATTTTGAAGTGCCTTAGCGCGGAGAATGTGTGCCGAAATGACTCAGCGCTCAGAACATAACGGACTCTTCCGGCACTAGACCGACGTCTAGATTTTTAACTACGTGTAATACTAAGTTGGAGGTGAACTGTAAACTGTTGCAAAACTCCTCCGAAACAGCTAGAACAATTTTGTTGTATGTGCTTATAGGGTAGATAACAATCGAAACACTACATTTACACTCAAAATTATGAAGTAGCGAACTAGGTAGAATTAAGAGAATACTTAATCGTGTTTTTTTTTTAAGTTTGTGCCAAAATTAGGGTCTCAACTCTCATCACATCGTCTGATAACAACTCTTCGCTTATATGTGAACGCGCTAATCTCAGTAACTTCTGGCTGGAAATATATTTAGGCCTTCTGATGATCTGTACTAACAGGCTTTTGCCTGATTCGCACCGATCAGTACCTAACCTTCTATGTACTGAGCATAATTATTGTATATATAAGCCTATACTAATAACATAAAGCTGCAGGGTTTGTTTGTTTGTATGAACGCGCTAACCTCAGGAACTACTGGCCGGCATTGAAAAATTCTTTTTGTGTCGATTAGTCCATTTATCGATGAAGGACACAAGAACCAATAGGAGCCGAGCAGTAATCAAAAACTGTTATAAAAACTGGATAATTTATAAATTTTCACGCAGATGTAGTCGCGGGCAACGTACTCGTATATGAAAAAAAAACATCATACGTCGAGTCAGTAACATTATAAATAAAAACCGTATAAGAAATTGTTTTGCGCATCTCTGGGGCTCTAACTGGCAATGAAATATGCCGGTCAGGTCGAACAATAAGAACGTGTTTGTTTACATTTTCCTCGACCTACGACATTGGTTCCAAGGAGATTCGGCTGTGTACGTTGACCTCTCGCCGGCCCTACGGTCTCCACGTATAGGAAGATCACGCGAAAATTAACGTCTGTAATGCTGATATTAGTCTCACGCTGACCGATCTTGACACATCTGCACCGATTTCTAAATATGTGAGTTTTCAGCGTAGATTGCTACGCGTTATTCAAGAACGCTTCGGGACATCAGCGCTGACGGTGCCCGTGCCGTCCTCGTCAGCGTGATAAAACGAGAGACTCACAACGGAAACCGTTCCTTTGTGGGTCTCTCGTTCGTTCTAAGACCTCACTGGTGTACACACTACCACCTACAGGAAGGCGCAACCTACCTGTGGTACTTATCAAGCGTCACTCTCACTCACACGTTGTGGCGCGGCGGGCGTACGCACGTGACGAAAGTAAACGACCACGTGACGCCAGGCTATTGTTCCTACATTTCTACAGCCCATACCAGGCGACACAGTTAACTATCAACTTTAAAAGTAATAAACTACTCAGAAAAAATATATTGATCTTTAATACTTTCTAAACTAAGTAGTCTTAGTGTGGTAGCAGAGGTTTTATTTCTGGCTACGGGAGAAAAGTGAGCTACCCTGCCCAGTAACATGAGCTAAGCATTCTCAGATCGATGATTTATAAATAGTTCTGCGACGCGACCAGAGAAGCATTCGAATGCACAGCAGCGCACGGACGCGCGTGACGACGCACAACGGCTTGTATATCACCGCGGAGCGGGCGAGGAAAGTGCGCCTGTCTGTCCGTCTGTCACCATTATGTCCGCAGCCTCACGTGCAGGGATTAAAAATCGACGAGCAATCATCATCAGCTGATGACCAGCCTATGGAAATGCAAGAAGTAAGAATGAGTATCGCGGAACAACGGATGAACACAGCGTATTGTTTAGCGGACAATGCTGCCGTCCTCAAGCTAAAATGCCGCTATGTACAAAATGTATTTTTTGAGTTATGAGCAAAAGACGCCGCAGTTTTTCTATGGGCTTGATACTTCATAACGGCGATATTAATTTCAATAACTCGATGACTATAAAAGCTACAAATTTTGCTAATACACGTCGATAGAGCTTTTTCTTTTGATTATGATGGCATAAAAATGTCAAAAACGACTAGATGTTGGTTAACGGCATTTAAGCTTGAGGACGGCAGAATGACGCCTGATGAACACGCGGGCCGCCCGGCGTCTTGCACAACTACTTGCTTTCATAGTCACATTAGGATGTAGATGATAACATATCCTTCTTAAGATGTGTATTAAATTGTAGTACACAGAGTTTATAAATAGAGAATAAGAATAATTCTAACACACTTTCCCCGAGCTGTACAATATTAAGGTATGGGTAACAGTAGCCGACTTCGTCAGGGAGAGAAGTCAATAAAACCATACTCTTAGTTTGCTAACTGGGGGTATGTTTGGTGAGGGTAAGGTTTTTTTTTAATTAAAAAAATAGAGTCATCTATAGGCTTTTCGGCCATATCCTTTGTTTTTAATTCTTATATTAGGTTTTTGGTACCTAGGATCTCATCCAAACTTCTTATTCAACTTATATAACATTATTGTTAATATCAGTCCATCACGCTTTCGGACTTTTATGTACATAATAATTTATAAGCATATATAATATATTATACGTGTAAATTTTTATACAAATTACAAACATAAATATGATTATTATTTTTAAATATATTATTCTATGTTATTGTATATATATTGTTTGTTTTTTTATTATTGTTATTTTTTGTATTGTCTACCTTCGGAGACTACGAACTCGCTATTTCACCTATGACTTGAAGGTTTCTGTCTTTGATAGCCATTTTAGTGTCCATTTGTGTGTTTGTGTGAGCCGTTCTTTTATATGTGAGGTGAGGGTAAGGTTATGGTACAATATTATTATTTTACATATAGAGCTGCGTGGAACAGGCGCTCAGTTACTATTATACATTTTGTTTAATACTGTTCATTATAGTTCCTTAGATTTGATATCCTAGATGACCTAACTCTACCACTCTCATGACTAACTCGATTTAAAAACGCATAAATTTCTTTCAGACCTAGATACCTTATGAGGGTTCCATATCCAAAGGATAAAACCGGGACCCTTTTACCATAGACCAATTAATTCATCTATGCTTTTACTAAGACTTTTATGTCAGTTCGTCTATTCGTATCCAGGCTTTACTCGTATCTCAAATATGGCTATAGCAAGAGTATGAATATGTCCAACTCGCACTTCGCCGGTTTTTATTATTTTCGTACCCATCGGACATATTACAATACTTTTAGCCTAGAATATGATAACTTTTTCCTATGACTTTACATATTTATATGTACTAAAGTATATCCTTAAATAAAAAAATACTCTTAGTTAGCGACAAACAACTTAGAAATTATCGAGGAATCTTACAGCAGAGTCAATATAGTTCGATTAACGAGTAGAATAGTTTCATTAAGATTTTAATTTCCGATAATATTAGCTTCGAAGCGATCAGCTCTCAGCAGCCTTTGATAAACGACATTTGGCTTAGAATTGACTTATAAACTAACTTTGGCTACATATCCAAACATTTAATTTTTATTTTTCCTCTAAGTACTAAGGATCTAAGCGTAATAATTATCCATACATCCTAACTCAAATTATGAAGCCGAAAGTTTTTTTATCACACTTTTTGCACACAACAGAGTACATAGGCGGGCTTAATGCCTTATGGCATTTTCTTCCAGCCAACATTTGGGTGATGATGAGTCCAGACGAGGTATAAAGTGTGTTTGTTTATTTGTTTGTCCCTCCAAGAAAACACCTACAATACTGTTGCAACGGCAAATAGAATCTGATGTACCAGATTGACCAGTTTGCCGCGAGGCTGAGGTGCAGAAAAAATGTAAAGATTTGATGATGATTCATGCGTCAATTAACAATATTATAATTGTTATGTTTCGAACATTATATTTACGTATGAAAATATATTCTGCACGCATAATAATTTACACTAAAATTGTAAATTAGCTTTTGACAGCGTCCGCGAAACTTTATAAGTTATCCCGTTATTACAGCATTTATTCCATTGGTCGTAGCGTGATGTTATATTATAGCCTTCCTGGATGAATGGACCAACACAAAACAATTTTTTTAATCCAAGCCAGTAGTTCCTGAGATTAACGCGTTCAAACAAACTCTTTAGGTGTATATTATTACTTTAGATACAAATGATAGAAAACTAAATTTTTAGACCAATTTAACTAGGTGCAGAGTATAAGAGTTCTCAGATTTAGAAATGTGATTACGCGCGTAACCAACGTTGACTGATAAACCTACTGCCAACACTTCAGTAATCATCGCGCTTTTTGCACAAACGAAGTCGCGGGCAGCAATATTGAAGTAAATTATACCCAACAACGATCGAGATTCTGTGAGTCGCCGTAAAAGGAGTATCAGGATGTCACAACGTTCACACTTCTATGAGTCCTTCTCACGACGAGTACACAATACGTTATAAAAGAGACATTGATTCGTCAATTACTACAATAACTTCAAGATGGCGCCTAATGTTTATCGGGGCGAGGATAATTGGCATTATAAGTTAATAATGACGATAGTTGCTGATTCCACGAGTAAACCGGCCACGCTGGGATGCGATGTTTACCAAAACTTATACAATTGTATACGTAATCGATTCTATTGTTGGTTCTTGGTGGAAATTCATGTTAAACTCACTTGTGACTTGCACTTATAGACAAAGAGGTAACTGTGACGTAACGTTCTTTTAGACTGATTATAACTGTTTTCTTTATTACATTAAAATCCTGGAATTTTTAGCCCATCGACAGGAACGCATGTAGAGCCCCTCAGCAACAACAGACGTATGCTGGGGGCGTGCAGACAATTACTTACGCAAGAGCACACCGAAACTTGGTATGCCGACGTTGTACCGTTTGTTGCATAAGGTGGACCTAGCGTACCACACTATGATAAAATCGATATATTTTTATTACTACGCGAGCGTAAAACTTTGTACCCCTTTTTTACGAAAGACGTGTAGATATAAATGCATGAAATTTCTTACACTTATATTTCATATTTAGGAGGAGCGTGGAAAACCAATATTATTTTAAAATATGCTTTAATTTTGCACATTTTTTAACAAATAAAACGCTACGCACACTACAACATTTTAATCATGACACCATATTCATAAACGAAATACTTTTTTATGGTTGAAGTCTGATTTTTTAAATAAAATTTTATGGCCTCGAAACGAGACCTTTAGCCAAATTGAATGTTTGTGATTTATTTGAGAATAGATTATAATTTTTGGCAGCTCCTCTATGCAATGGAATTTAATATTTATGATCGAAATTCGACCACGGGGCGATCTCTAGTTACTATAACTTCGCAATTTCTAAGACAGACTGTACCAGAAAAATGTTTACTTTAAAACTTTGCTTAGTAAGAAACGAAGTTCCTTATCAACTACAAATGGACACATGGTTAGGCACGTACCTACATATTTTTTAAAACTATCCAATATTTACATAATGCTTAACCCAAAAGTAACAATTTATCAAAAAGATGGAAAAATGGTTGTTATTTATACTAAATCTAATTCGTTAGATTCGCTCAATAAACAAAAAAGCAAACAATAAGTAAATAGTTTTAATATGTCGTCAACCATGTCCAATATGCTGACATCAGGTGATTTCCTCATTGGAATGATTCATTTTTCTTCTAGTACATTCGGCGATAGTGATGGAAAATAAAGAAAACTAAAATATGATATGATAGATATGTACAATAGAGGCAAGTAACAAAAAACCGGCCGGCGAACATGTTATTTTGTAATTGAAACCACCGCTCTTCAGAAGGTAGAGGATGCGAGTGGTAATACGCCTCTTACCTCCACTAATGTCTAATGGACGGTCAGCCTCTTAGCTACAGTATAACAATTCTACATTCAGCCTGGACCTGTTGCAGTAATCCTTATGCCGTTAGTAATAAAGGTCGTAATAAAGGTGAAGTTACTCCGAGCGTGGAGTTGGCACACGGCCATATCGCTGCAGGACAATTATGAACTCGTCGAGAAGGATGCATGTAGTTCCATTTGATGGAGTAATGAATTCAACTGGATGGGGTCAGTAATTATTTACTTTAATGTGAATTTATTATCAGACCACGTAAGCGCATAAGAGTAGATAGAAATAAAATTGTATATTAAAGATCTTAACTCGACCAGAAAACAAATTGGCTTGAATAAATAGAAGAACACGGAAATGGTGTCGCATTTATAGGATCTAGTTAGTGTAAAAAATGTGATGATTTTAATATGGCAAACGTTTGTCTTGCCTTCTCTAGCAAAACATCGGGTGAAAAGTCCGCGCTGAAGATTCCCTGCGGCGGCGCAGCCTTCGCGACTCCCGGCTAATTGCTATTCTGAGAGCCGGCGACCTCGGCCGGCGACTATCTGCCATCGCACCACCACAAATGCATGCACTAATGAATATATATAAATGAGTAAATACTGTGTTGCTACCACAATAACCTCCTCATTTTGGAAGTCGGTTAAAAATTATCTACCTCGTAATACGCTACATAATACTCGCATGCAATCCCAATTATATTGTACAGCATTCGAATATTTATTGAGGCAGCGAGAAGGAGGCGAATTTAATATGCCCAGTGAAGCTTCACAAAAATTGTGACTAGCAAACAAAATCTGAAAGGCAATCGAGAAGCTCAATCAACCCGAACATTGTCTGTGAACGGTTTTGACTCCGCGCCAAAAAACATCAAACGTTATTCTAACGCCAAATAAGAATACAGTACAGCTAGGTGGTACATTATTTTAAAAAATTAACTTCTGAACGCTGTAATTTTTTTATAATAGACATGCCAGTAGATTCTACTGATAAAATCATAATTATGACCCTTTATCTGTAGTAAAGACAAAAGCGTAAAAATAATGAGGATACAACAAATAGCAAAACATTAACCGAATCGTAATTATAGTGTACAACTAACAAAGGGAAAAGAAAGAACATAGGAAAGATATAAAAGTTCAATCCAGTCAGAAGATTTTGTTTCAATGTAAATTGAAACAAAATCTTCTTTACACTTTAAAATTTAGCAAAAGCTTTCGTTGAAGACATCAAATTTAAGCTTGTCGCAATGTAACATCGAAAACTTTGTCCTTAAAATTAAATAATGTCAAAATGTTAAAACTTTGGAGAGTGTCGAAGTTTGGAGCGGCATTGCTGCAGTTTGTTGTTACTCACTTCTGCAGAAACAATTTTATCTCGGGTTTTGCAACGGAATTTTTAACTTACAAGTTGAGAATTTTGCACACTCATTAGAAATTCCGCGCTTTTTACTCTTATATTTCCAAAAATAAAAATAAAAAATTGTTAAAATTACTCCTCTAAAAATATCTACTCATAGATTTTTTATTCTCTAAAGATTTTTAGACGCCTAGAGGTTTCCTAAAAATGTATTTAAAATCTGACAAAACGATGCATCAGGGTCGTCATTATGCACTTATTTGGAAGAGCTATTAATGAGTGAAGCATCGCGATGTTTTTGACAATGGAATAACAGTTTTGGAAGGTCAAGATCCAAGGCGAGCGCTCCATCGTCGCCTCAGCGGCCAGCGTTGGCCGTGCGGCGTGCGGCGGCGTGCCCAATCACTGTGACCAATGGCTATCGATACTGATTGAATGAGGAGAGTTTACGAGTGATTCAGATGTCAACCGATACGTTAATGATTCAACAGCACTAGCGTTCGGAGAAAAAACAAGGACGAGACGAGACCCGGAAGCATTAACTCAATTTTTCATATGCACAAGGTTTCGAGTTTTCCCTAACTTAAAGGATCCAAATCAACATCTATAATCAGTAGTAAATTAGACGATTCTTAAAAAATCGGACGTAACGCTGCTCTAGTTGTATAACGAATTAAAACTGGATTATGCGTTAGATTAATTTGGGTCAGTTATATCATTGCCGATACCGAATATACGCTTAATAGTCTGATTAATATTCTGCGGGCTCGCACTAGCATCGCCGGGGGCTCTACCACCTCTCGGGTAAGCAGAACGTGAAGGGGAAGCGACCGAAACGTTAAGCCTATCATAACAAGTCGAAGGAATGCAAAACATGACTTACCGGCTCATGTGTAATGTGTATATGCAGCGTGCGGTGACACAGTATCGTTTATCACTCCCGGAGCGCGTCTAGGGCGCCATAGCGTGCGGTCGTGACGGAGGCTGACGCGCGAGTGCGACGGCGCGGTGGCGGCGCGATGGCGACGTGGTGCGGTGGCGGTGCGGGGTGCAAGTCGCAGCTCATCAGCCGCGCGGGTCATCGACTCACACCTAATTTCTAATTAACGACTGCACTTTTGCCAAAGGATGCATCGATAGCTGAATATGGCTGTACATTTGCATGACGATCGGTTTCTACTTGGGTGTACACGTGATCGTTTTACTGTTCGGTCGAGTCAAGTCTGTTAAATACAGTAAGATTAGAAGGAATTTCTTGGGGTTTTAACTTTTGTTTAGTTATTAGTAATTAAGACTCACTACTCACAACTTTTTTTAAGGTTTTGTAGCTACTTAAAGTTATACATAACTATTTAAATAAGTACATTTTCTCGAAATAACTAAGTACACAAAAAATTCCACAAGGCTCTTTTCTAACACCGTTTTTGTATTATGTCTTTCATATTTCAAGAATAGATGTCTATCTTCATTCATAACAAAGAAACCTTTGACAGCAGATAATATGAAAGCTTTATTATCTCTTTCTTTATCTAGCCATCAAAACACCTTAAGAATATAGATAAAACATGAGAGATTAAGGATTAATATGATGTTGACCACAAACAGGAAAAGTCGTATGATATGTGTCACTGCCAATGTCGCAGGTGTAACAGGAGCCGTGTGGACACGTGTGGTGGCATGTGGTGGCGTGTGGTCGCGTGTTGGGGGGTGGGGTGGGGTGGGGTGGGGTGTGGGATCAGTTACACGGAACGACGCCTCTGATGCTAGAGACTACCTTGTTACACTCTCACGTTTTAATCTGAGGCTATTCTATCGAAATGGCGAATTGTTTATTGTACTGTCCGTTTGTCCATTTAAAAAATAATAATTTTGATTCAATAGTTACCTAACTTAGTTCGAGACTTCTTAAAGAGATTCCAGAGGACCTAAAAGGTCGTAATAGTAATATTGCAAAGGAATTGCTCTACAATTCGTTTTTGCACGTTTTGTTATAAAATCAATTTGAATTGATTGTGAACTCACTGTTTGGCAAAATTTTTAGTTATTTACAAGAAAAATATCATGTTATCAATAATCCGAAGTGACCTTTAGGGCGGCAGGTAGCTCTGAGTTTCGGTGATTGTTAACGCGGAATTTTCAGAACGATAGACACAACAGAACGATAAATAACAAACATTCCTTCGTCATAACGCGGTTTACATAAGTGTTGCTGGTACCTGAGTACGGCCGTGGAAAACTAATGTTCAGCTGATGAAGCGCCTTCGTGACTCGTACGATAATATTTTTAGACTTTCTAGATGCATTCATTTTAGGAAGCTAGTGTATCTCCAAGATTCGTTTTTACGACAGCGATTTAGTCTTCCTATGCCCCAATTTTTGGGATGAACCAATCCACACTTAAGAGGTATATCTGTATACCTTATGGTGTTCGTTATCCAAACGAGATGTTTCCTTAGTATTTGAAATTTAACAGCAGAACTACTTTGAAATTTCGTCAATATAAAATTGATTTAATAAATTACCCTAATTAGGCTTCGGAGTTAGAGGCATCTGTATCCTAAACGTAAAATTTTACTCTATCGTGTTAAGCTTGCACTATAGCGATGTAGGCTATATTTTTGACAGCTACAATACGACATACTTAAGGAGTACGTCTGTGTAGTAATCGTGATTTTCCCCCAGTCGTACAACAATGTGGTTGTGGAAACGCGCGTGTCGTCGGCGGCGCGGTTGTCGGTGGCGTGCCGGCGGCCGAGGCCGGGACGTAACGCTGACGAAACACACACCTTGTAAAACGAAATCCGCACGCATTACCATCATCAACTAGTCTCGGCGGGTGGGATCAGCGGGAGTACTATAATGATCTTTATTTCTCACAACAATCTATCACTACTAGGTGTAGCCTGCGACTACATCCGCGTGGGATATTATACAGATTTAACATTTATTAATTATTGCTCGGCTCCTTTTGGTTGCAGCATGATGAGACACAAAACTCTAGAAGAGACATATACACACCCTAAAGTAATTATCATTCAGTTTCGTTCCTGTATAAAAAATTTATCTTTTTAAAAACATAACATTTCTGTCGATATCCGCGGCGTCTTCGGGCATGAAGGCTAAAGTTAAAATTAGGTGAGGATCTCAAATTATTCGTCTGGACGCGATCCGACCGACAGCATGCCCCAACACCCTTAACGCACCTGCGAGCTCACGACGTCGCAGATACATCGATGTTACATATCGAGGAGGACAGACTCACTCGAACAGAAATTAGATACCATTTCTAATGTTGCCGATCAAAAGTTTATCAGACTGAATCAGATTGAAAATGACAGTTGTTCTTTGTGTTCCTTAAGTCATAAAGAACACAAAGAAAGAAGGAGAGAAGAGAAGAAAGAAGCAAATGCTCTTCAGTGGCGTAACTACAAGGTGGCAAGCCGGCAAAATGCCACGGGCCCCCAGCCGGAAGGGGCCCCCGATCACCCCCCTAGAAAATAACCGCTTGACGTGTTTTTGTATTGGTTTTTTTTTTGTGATTTGTATGGGCATAATAGTTCGCTTGGGCCCTATGAATTACAAAAAATATATCTTCACTTTAAGCGTTAGCTACTTACTACAATAGTTTATTGTCTCTATGAGGAACACATACACACCATAAAGTATAATCATTTACTTTTCACCCTGCATTCAGGTATTTCGACCGTCACGGTGTTACGTCTGAACACGACATCCTCGTATACGAGACGTCGTTGGTTGATAAAATATAAGATATTATATTTATAGCGAGGCGTTAACGCTTCACGTGGCGTCACGTAAATGTCACGTTAAAATAGACGTTACGTGTTGACCGATACGTTAACGGACCGTCAGTTATGTACGAGGCCAGTTTTTCAAGCAAGCTAGTTTTCTTTTAAACTGTCTTGGCTCCTTAACACTGGCTTATCAAGATTTTTTTTTAATATACTTATTTACAGTTTAAACAAATGTCATCTGTTTATTATTGTACGTTTTTTTTCCTCTTTGTGTACACGACCCATTTATTTACGAAGCTTTCACTAATCATATGGTCTGCTGGAAGAGATCTCTTAAAGAGATAAGTACGCCCTTGCATTGTTGTAACATTTAACTGTGTCTCTGTAGAATTTGTGCATAAAAAATGAAAAAAATAAATATATAAATAAATTTTCTTAGATTGGAAGTAAACTAAGTGTAGTGTACACGAAGCCAGAAATACTAGCTTTACAGCTTGCTGTGTTTGTTTTGAAAAACTGTTTATACTATATCATATCCACCGCGTGAGAACCCCCAGTATAGTATTTGAACCAATTTGCTAATGAATTTCAGTAATATCCGTGATCCCTGACCTTGTGGTGAAAATAGATAACAATGTCTTCAAATCTACATTTTCATAATGGCTATATTACGGTATATTAAACTTTATTTCGATTAAGAATTTAATACTAAGGAAGCATAATGTTTTCCAAGACTTTTTTTATGATCTTTAGGGGGCAAGCGAACAGACGGGCTGCCGGATGGAAAGCAACTACCGTTACCCATGGACACTCGAAATATACGAAGAGTCGCCAGTGCGTTGCCGGCCTTTATGAGGAAATAGGAATAAGGATACGGGGATAAAAGAAGTTTGGCTACCGGTAAACCCATTCACTTAACGAAACACAGCACAACGCCGTTTCACGCCAGTTTTCTGTGAGGTCGTGCTATCACGCCGGTCGAGCCGGCCCATTTGTGCCAAAGCATGATCCTTCCACGGCAATGAGCATCCGTATTATGTACTTGAAATCGGATAATGTCTCATCGGTACACGCCTCTACCGGGACTCGAACTTGCACCCTCTCGTGTGCGAGCCGCAGGTCTTACACACTAGGCCACGGATTCTCTTGAATCTAAGTTTACTGGGTACAGCTTCATTCAAGCCTGAGTAAAGGACAAACAAACACACCGCCCCTTTTATAACATTAAACAAGGAAGTAAGGATACGAGATTGCTAAAAGTTATTTTCCGGGGGTGAATAATATGTTAATTTTCATCATTAGTTAATACTAGTTGGTGCCTGCAACTTCGTTATGTAAAAAATTTTTCTGAGAACTGCATATTTTCCCGGGATAAAAAATCCTTAGGTATATTTCCCAGACCTAATATTAAACAAAAAAAGATTTTTTGAAATCCGTCCAGTAGTTCCCGAGATTAGTGCGTACCAGCTGAGAAACAGATAAACAGACAAACATACATTTTTTTTTCTCTATATGTGTTCTATTATTGTTCCTTAGCACACCTACATTGATTATTTTATAAAAATATTAAATATACATACACTCCAATTTTGCTGTTTTATTATATGTATAGATAGTAGAACCTTCATTCAGTCGAGGTAACAGACAGGGTTAGTTTTGCAGACATAACACATATTTAACACGAAAACAATTAATTTAAAATTATGCAACATGAATATATAAATGCTAGAGCAGCAGGAGACAGCGTCTATGCTGAGTCAGCGCCGCTCACGCCACCGCCAGCGTCACCGCCAGCGCCACCGCCCGCCCAGCACCGCGCTGTCAGCACCACTCAATAATGTTGAGGGTTCTCTACATTAATCTCATCTTATTATATACTAGCTAGCTTTTGCCCGCGACTTCGTTCGCGTGGACTTCAGGTTCGTCCCGTCTTCTAGTAATAAGTAAGAAATACGGTA
>JAOTAV010015846.1:0-24914 GCA_026546445.1 Cyclargus thomasi
TATATTTAATACTTTTATACTATACACATACTTAAGATTTTTATTATATAATACACATATTTAATGTCCATCCATGAATCAGGTCCGTTTTGTTCCGTCGGCGGGATTCGTACCCGCGACCCCCGGCGTGAGCTACCAAAGCTCAACCACTGCGCCACAGGGGTCGTTATTCACATAAAGAATTAAAAATCATGCATATTCCCTCCCTATTGAGGCGTGATGTCTAGAGGGAGATGATGATAGTTTAGACAGAGATAGCAAATCACTGTTGCCGCTAGCTCATCACTAGTGTCACATTCCATGCTTTCCTTGGGCAAAGATACCATAGAAGTCGAATATAAAGAGGACTGAAAGTCGGACTTTAAGCATTCACAGCAACGGTGACTCGGATATCTATATTATTCTAAGGGCCTGTTTCACTACTTACTGTCAAAGTTTCGGCTATCCACAACTTTTTTGACAGATTCTCCATACAAAATCTGTCAAATAAAGTTGTATCTGTCAAATAAATAGACCGTCTGTAAGCGGTGAAACAGGCCCTAAGTCTGTGGTATTTTTTCCCGAAGCCATCATCCACTGCGCTTCTAACGAGACTATATTTTTTAATCTTACCGTACTTATGCCGCAGTAGATACTGTACGATCTGTGTGACGATCGCGCGTCGCTCGGCGCGCGTGTCCGCCGACCACACGCACGCCTCCGTAATGGCGCCATCTTGGAAGCGACGCAGCTCCGATTTGGCACCCCAGAATGCTCTGGAAAGAAAATATTCAAAATATTGGTCATATAATACCTGCTATACAGATCATATATAGGAATTTCTAAATGTTGGCTAAGAGAAATATAGTAAATTAGATTGCCCCATGCCTCTTTCATTGGGCGTTCACTAACTTATTTCAAAAAAAAATATATGCCTATAGAAATCTAGGATGTTTGTAACAGCTTCGGTGATTGCCCGCCTCAAACATACAAGGGGCACGAATGGGCCGGCTCGACCGAAGTGACACCATGGCCTCACAGAAAACTGGCGTGAAACGGCGCAGTTCTGTGTTTCGTTCAGTGTGAATTAGTACGAATGAGTTTACCGGTGGACAAACTTCCCTAATCTCAGTGTCCCTATTCCCATTCCCTCATATAAAGACCGGCAACGCACTTGCGACTCTTCGGACGCCACGAGTGTCCATGGGCGACGGCAGTTAGCCTCTAGTAACCTCTTTAACGAATGCGTTCATAAACATTGTTAATGAACAACTGAAATAATTTAGATGGAATTTGATATGAACCAGAGAAGGGTATGGGTAGGTTTCCGTTTGATACACGATTTCAGCAAGAATATCCTCAAGTAGAAGTAGATAATGTACGAAGACCTCTGTAGCTCAGTTGGTAAGTGCGTTGGTAGCTTAAGCCGGGGGTCGCGGGTTCAAATCCCGCCGACGGAGCAAAAGTTTTTCAATGTTCCTGGGTCTTGGATGTGTATTAAATATGTGTATCATATAATAAAAATCTTAAATATGTGTATAATATAAAACTATTAAATATATTTCCGTTGTCTGGTACCTGTTGTCACCTAGGGTACATAGCACAGGGCCAGATTGACGTGGTGTGAAGCGTCCATAGATATTATTATTATAAACATATAAAGCACACATAATAAACAAACCCAGTCGGATACGAAAGCCATCCATTAGCACATGTGTTCGAAATTTATGTAAAGTATAAAACGCAATGAAACGCTTAAAATATTTTGGTGGTGCGAATTACGACCATATGCGTTGTCGAATGTCGCGCTCGTAAAAAGTATTTTTGTCCAAGATTGTGTAATATTTTACACTATTAAAGTCATTGTGAGTTATAAATTTTGTATTTTACAGCTTATTTTTATACCGCGGGCATAAGTGTGAGGCGTCATCATCGCGCCATATTTGATTTTCGGAAATAGACATTTGAGAAATTAAAACCCGCGAACCCGTCTGTTCGCTTGCCCCCTATATGTCATTAAAAAAATATGAACAGAATGCGTTTCGGTGGAGAGTCCGAATTTTTCTGATCAGAAATTTTGATAAAGTGCGGGATTAGCTTATATTATTTATGAATTTCACTTTCATGTCTACAAAGTAATCTGAAATCTTATCGTTTGAGTCCTCAAAGAGTACATGTAGACTTGTAGTGCCACTTTAGTACTAAAACAGATGTGTTTAGTCGTTTTGCAGTAAAGTCGGGTTCAACAACACAGTAATCGTCCTCTCAATTTACTTCAAAGAAACAGGGGTCAATGGTGCACGCGTAAAAACACTCGGACAATTGGACACACTTTATTACTGATATGGATTAAAACCTACGCGCTAAGTGTTGCGACTCTTATGTTTTTTTTTTGTTCTATATAGGCAAACTAGTAGATAGGTGGACAGCAACTGCCGTCGCCCATAGACAATTTCAATGTCAGAAAAGTTGCAAGTTGTCAGCCTTTTAATTTAGGAAAAGGCTTATAGAATAGGGAATGGGAAATTGGGAATGTGTATAGTTAATAAAGGGTGGATATTATAGTATCATAGTATTTAATTTCGTCTCTTTTTAACTTGTAGATGTTACCGACGATTCATATCAAACGAGATTAGTTTGTATGGCGCAAAACGTATATTTTTGATATAAAAACTAGGACGTAGGCTCCTTGTACACCCTATTAAATCTAGACCCATAAAAATTAACTTAGCAGTTAGTTGAAGAGATTACAGACAAACATAACATATCTAAATAGGTAGATTTTCAGAATATAGTCTTGGTATGAGTGAATAAGGTCCAATATCTGTTAGGCCTATTATTCATAGACTATTTATTTGACAGATACAACTTTATTTGACAGATTTTGTGTGGAGAATCTGTTAAAAAAAGTTGTAGATAGCCTAACATAAACTTTAAAAGTAATCGGTGAAATAGGGTCTTAGTGTAGTAACACGATGATGCGGCGCCTTCTGATCACTATAAGAGGTCGCCCTGTGGTCGAAATTCGACCATAAACATTTCTCAATTCAATCACAGACTTCAATTTGGCATAGAGGTGTCGTTACCAGGACATTAAATTTAAAAAAATAAAAATCACAGACTTGAACCATAAACAAAAGAGTATTTCGTATATGATTATCGTGTCATGTCAAAATATTATGTGCGTGTTGTAGTGTGCGTAGCGTTTTATTTATTAAAAATATTCAGGATTAAAGCATATTTTAAAATAATATTGGTATTCCACGAATTTTCACCCAGTTATTCAACTATAACTGGGAAAAATTTCATGCTTTTACATCTACGCGTCGGTCATAAAAATTGGTACAAAGTTTTTCGCTCGCGTATTATTATATAGATTATTATTTTGTACCTTTGCCCATTCGAAATCTTCAAATTTGTTTTTTTTTATCAACATTAGATTAGCAGTTTAATCTTAGTGAGGGATCAGACAAACACTTTCGCATTTATTGTATCAACTAGCTATGCCCCTCGGTGTTACGGTCCAAAGGGTGTAAAAAAATTATGATACTTTCCCGCAGTAAAAAGTAGCTTATGTGGTATTCCAAGAAATCAGGTAACTTGTTTGCTAAGCCGTGTATGTAAGATGAAGTAACAAACTCACGAACTTTCGCATTTATTATACTAGTTGTCCGACGCGAAAAAGTAGTTTATGTGTTTATCAAGCTACTTCAATGCCAAATTTTATCAAAATCGCTCCAGCCGTGAAGAAGCGTGAAGAAGTAACAAACATACAAACTTACAAACTTTCGCATATTTATTTTAATACCTATTATGTTTTTTTCGGAACTTAACTAAATGATGAAAATGTTTTAATTTATCACCCCAAATAAAACAATAAACAGGGCAGCAGGTGTATTTAATTAATGAAGCGATCGGACAAAAACGCTGCGAATCGATTTATCGATAAGTTTAATTAATCGATTGTGTGATAATTAGTGTAATTATTGTATCGATATCGGGACCAAATGTCATGCCCCTCACTAATGGCGGCCATTACGCGATGACATCTGCGGGATTGACGATATCCCGCCATTTTATTATTCGAAAATTAAATTAAGTTTCACTGTTACTATTGGTTTATCAAGAGGAAAGCGGAAAACAAACTGGTCGTAATAATTATACATTGAAGTGTGTAAACTATATGAGTCCGTAACTCGCGTAAAAAAAATCGATGGTTTCTTTTCTGCGTAAAGCTGAAATCAAACGGTAGCGGTCTTTAACCCTCATTCAAAAAAATTTACATTTATATACAAACTAATGTATCTCTCCTGTTACACCCCAAAACGTCAGGCACGCGCCTGGCACTGTTAAAACCCCCACTAAATCATCTGGCTTAGTATTTTTTTTCTATTATTTTACCATTCATAAAATTATTTAAACAGTGTTTAACTATTCACAGTCCTTTTAGGAACATTGAAAACCTTACACGACAGAAAGGGACAGCAAATGTTGTTTAGATATAACTTATAGCATTGATTAAATATTTTGATGAAGGGAAAGGGAAATATTTAACTCTAACACATAAAAAATACATATTGCCCCAACTTCAACTACAAAATAATTTATTCAAAACAAAATAATTTATTAAAATTTGGTTTACATAAACACTCTTTGACAGCAATAATAATTAAGAATAAAATTGTATTAATTCGATTTTATGATACAATAATTATAATATACAATAATCATTGGCGTGCCTAGACCCATTTTTCAGGGGGTTTAATTTTGTTAAACTCTGGCTATATATAATTATAAAATCTGATGCCATAGTTCAAAAAAGACTTATTTGTTTTACTTAATCGGAATTGAGGCACATTCAGTCAACAAAAATTATTTATGTTATGGTAATCATATTTTTGTTTAAAAAAGTTCAATATATAAATCTTTGGGCAAAATGTAGGGTAGGCCCCGCTTCTCATCAGCCAGGTCTGCAGCCGTATTGGGGTGTAATAGAAGAGTTACGTGACTGGGTTTCGGCTTGCCTCAAATACCTACGGTCATAGCCTGCTTACGAGACATTTATGCCAAATTAAGTCTGTGATTGAATTGAGGAACGAATTTTATATTTTTGTATCTCCTCTACACGATGGATTTGAATATTTACGGTCGAATTTCGACCACGGGGCGACCTTCTAGTATTATATAAATAATATATTGGAATTCTGTTGAAGGCAACACTTGTTTTGTATCTTTTAAATATTAGGTGTACTAAGAAGGAGGTGTGAGGCGTCGAAGCCATTATTCTTATTACAAGTTAGCAATGTCGGCTGAGTCACCTGATGAGAGGTGTCCATCAAAATCCGATTACTTTATAAATTGCAAAATAACTACCGACTTACGCGGAGTAACAAAAATTAGTTCAGATTTTCCTTATAACAGAGCCGAGTGAGAAAGTTATATGGGGCTATCATAAATATCATTTTGTCATGGAATCATGTTTCTGCATTAAAGATTTTTTATATTTTAGGGGCAAACGAGCATGCTGGTTACCTGATAGAAAGCAACTTCCGTCGCTCATGGATTCTCGCGACATCCGAAGAGTCGCAAATGCGTTGCCGGCCTTTATGAGGGTATAGGGATAGAGGGGTTAGGGGAGACTGGGCCACCGGTAAACTCTCTCTGAACAAAACACAGCTCAACGCCGTTTCACGCCAGATTTCTACCGTGGTATCACTCCGGTCGAGCCGGCCCATTCGTGCCGAAGCTTGGCTCTCCCGCGGCAAGCCCTTACCACCCAAAGTCAAGGGCAACGTAATAATTAAAGTTAATTAAGCTTGTGCATGAAGTTAACGAGTTAGTTAGCTTGAAACTTGAAAGTTCACCACCGACAATTACAAGTAACCGTATATTCGGTGTCGGGTTACTGGCGCGGTGTACCCGACTGGAATACCATACTTCTTTTTGGTATGAGTAATACCACAGAATTAAATATAGAACCATAGAATCAATAATAATAATATAAAGCTGAAGAGTTTCTTTGTTTATTTTGGAGCGCTAATCTCAGGAACTACTGGCCGGAACTATAGAGGAAGGTTATACTGCCGTCCTCAAGCTAAAATGCCGCTATGTACAAAAAGTACTTTTTGGGTTATGAGCAAAAAACGCACGTTACGATGTAAGGATTTGTATGTATACAACGACAATATTAATTTTGATAACTCGATGACTTTTAAAGTCATCGAGTTTAAGCTACAAAGATTTTGGTGATACATGTCGATAGAGTTTTTTCTTCTGATCATGATGGCATCAAAATATTAAGAAACGACCACATGTCGGTTAACGGCTTTTAAGCTTGAGGACGGCAGTAAAGGCTATATAACATCACGCTACGATTAATAGGAGCCAAGCAGTAATCAAAAAATGTATAAAGTTTCATGCAGACGTAGTCGCGGGCAAAACCTGGTTCAATATAATAAAACGATGATAATAATAAGTCTACAGGTAATAGTAAAATATAAATTATGTATACGAATAATTTATATACATCTAATGATGTTCATTTTTATTCTTTATTCAAACCCTTTGAAGTGATCCGATAATCGTTTCATTATGGTAACGAGTCACGTTAATAATCGATTAAAGTAACACTCGGAATCGTGAGGTCATAGACAATAACCATAGACTAAATATGGAAGAGACGCGGCCGATCGTCGACAACACTGAGATGAGAACAGACGGCGACAACCAAAATTATATCTTGCATATCTACAAAAAAAAACGCAGTACAAGCAAAAATTAAAGACAAACCAAAAATAATTTGATAGAAATTTACAATACAACTAGTGTTGTCAGATGTTGTCCTGCCGGTCTTGGTCTGTATATCAAAACCATTCTTAAATCTAAGACACTCTCGAAATTATCATTAAAATCGGTCCACTCGTTTGGGAAGAGTTCTGTAACAAACACAAGAATTATACAGGGTGTAACAAAAGTAAAAAAAAAATTGTGATCGTATGTGTCACTGATATACAGTTTACTGGAAAGTAGCATCGATGATAGCCAACAAAATATCGTGACTGTATGGCGCCACTTTGCTCAAAAAGTTGACTGTTCGACTGTTTAAACGTAGTTCCAGAGATTGGAACTACTGAACGGATTCGAATAAATCTTTTTGTATTTAAAAGCTAGTAAGTCTAGGCAACACATAGGATACTTTTCATCCCGGGAAAATGTACGTTTCGTGTGAAGTATAAATTTTAGTACAACGAAGTAGCGGACATCAATTAGTATTGAATTAAAATTGGAAACAGTAAAAGTTGAAACAATAAACTGGAACTTGTCAAATATTTTAAATATACAGTTCAATGAAACAATCAATTTACATGTCGTAAATCGATATAATAGTAAATAAATCGCTACAAATTATAAAGTGGACGGTTAATCTTTGATAAATCATAGCTTAATTATAGACATTCGATGCTGAATCCGGCACGCTCTACTTCTGTAGTCCGACATCAATAGTTTTATTTTCAACGCTTGACCAATTATATATCATTATATACTCGATAAATAAACATCTGGAAAATAAATTAATACCATTAAACATAATCTTGCGAATTTATTTCAATAAAAAATCGTTTAGATATCAATCGACACGTTTTGCGAACATTCGTCAATTTGTTGGCATTTGAATATTATCTGTATAATTATCACTGAGTTGCTGGTTTTCGATTAGTGAAGTTTATAATTTATGTTCTCATGGAAATATAAGATGTACCTTAATTTAGAATTGAAGACATAAATGGTTAACTAACATTTTTCAACCTTCGAGTTTATACTAATTTTTTTCACATAAAATTTTGTTAAATCTTGTAAAACTAAATGCTTTTGATATCAAATGATTTTCTGATCATACGGGTTCAGACGCGCTAATCTCTGGAACTACTGAACGGACTCAAATAAGTAATTTTACATTGAATAGCTATTAAGTCTAGGCTACACATAGGATACTTACTATCCCGGGATAATGTACGTCGGTCTATTAAGGCCGAAACTACTGAAGGGATTTTGATGGTGTTTGGTGAAAAGATAGGGTGTCAGCTGACTTAAATTTTAATTAAATGTAAAATATATATTTTTAACTTTATTATAGCTATCTAGCATGATTTCCATAGACATATAGATGACTACTTAGAAATCAATATTCTAATTTTATAAATGCTAATGTGTCTGTCCTCCTGTCTATTAGTCCGTCTGTCTGTCACCTCTTCACGTCCAAATCGGTGAGTCTTAAGAGCGTCCGTGGCCTAGGTAGGCCTAAGGTTCGCACTCGAGAAGCAGGTTCAAACCCCGGTGGAGTGGTGGTGTGTACCAATGAGACGTTTTCCGATCTCAAACGCATAATACGGATGCTCATTGCCGTGGGAGAGCCATGCTTTGGTACAAATGGGCCGGCTTGCCCGGAGTGATACCACAGCCTCACAGAAAACTGACGTGAAACGGCGTTGTGCTGTGTTTCGTTCAGTGAGTGAGTTTACCGGTGACCCAACTTCCCTTATCTCCCTATCCCTATTTCCATTCCCTATTTCCTCATCATCATAAAGGCCGGCAACGCACTTGCGATTCTTCGGATGTCGCGAGTGACCGTGGGCGACGGCAGTTGCTTACCATCAGGTAACCTGTCTGCTCGCTTCCTCTTAAATGTCATAAAAACGACTTTGCAGAAATTTTGTGTGGTGACACTTTGAGTCCCGGGGAAGGATATGGGATACTTTTTATCCCGGAGAATGTACGGTTCCCGCGCGATTAACGAATTTTGTCGCAACGGGGTTGCGGTCATCATCAAGTGTTAAATATACTTTTTTAACTTTTATGTTATCTGTATAAAATTATTTCTATGTACTTAAATTTTTCTTAAAAATATTATATCTAAGTTACCGGGAAAATGCACTATAGTATACAAAAAACCCAATAAAGCCTTTGAGGCGTTAGAAGGGGTAACCCGAGCCAAATTCAATTTTAGAATCGATAAGACCGCCGGGCACGAAACCCTACACCCCGTATCGGGTTCTCTCTATTTGGGGAAACGAGCATACGGGCACCTGCTGGTTGGCGGATGTCGAAACTTCTTAGAAGTATTGTCTGAGTAGGGCAGTAGGGTTAAACATGAGAAAAGGTGAAACATATTTTTAACCGACTTCCAAAAAGGAGGTAATATGTTCGGCTGTGGATATATATATTTTTTTATGTATGTTCAACCATAGCTCCGCCGTTTTTGACAAAATAAATTGTTATCAAAGTTATTAAGCTAAGAGCTGATAGCAAATTTTGATTATAGTTTTGTTATAGCGAATTTTAATAATATTTGGCATATAATATAGATATTTGACGATGTAAAATACTTAATAGAGATAAGAATTTTTTTCCCGTTTTTAATTTACTCGTTAGATGAATGATTTTAGCGAGGGTAAAGCTACGGGTAAATGCTAGTCTTTCATCTTACACTATTAATAAAAAATAAAGATTTGTATTTTTGTTACGAAAAAAAAACTCAAAAAGTACCGATCCGATTTCAAAAATTATTTCACCGTTAGGTTGCTACATTCTCACAGAGTAACATAGGCTATAATGATATCTAAAAATCGGCCAAGCGCGAGTTGAACTGACGTACAAAAGGTATTAGTTATACTGGTATTAGTTAACTTACAATATAAGATACTTTTCGTTCCTATTAAATGCTCCCACGGGATAAATTTTAGCGCGGGCGAGTCCACGAGTGGAAGCTACTATTTAATCTAAGATGCATATAATATGTAGGTATCTTAAATTAAATAGTAGCTTATCTTAGATTAAATAGTAGCTTATCTTAGATTATATAGTTCCCGCGTGATATACAAATTTTTGCGCAACGAAGTTGCGGGTAGTTGGTGACTAGTAAGTAATAACAGAGGACACTGACGTCCAGGCAAAGGCGTGAAGATGCCCCAGATAGCGCCCATCATTTGTCAAGCAGCTACCGAACAAGATAACACTATCAGATAGCCCGCGCCGATGTGAACACTAAATTGCATACGTTTTGCACGCGGAAGTGTGGCGGGAGATACAGCGGGGAGGATGCGCTAGGCGTAAGCGATCCATAAAAGTGAATAGAATAGAATAGACTTTATTTTATCACCACACAATTCAAACAATACAAAAACAATAAGATTAAAGAAAAAAAGATTACAACGCTACATGAATACTCGTACATTATGTGATGTTAAAATTGGCCCCAGTTAAAAAAAAAATATTTAACAAAATAAAAATCATTTATTTCTGAGTCAATTTGTAACAAATGTTTTCAGAACGTCTACATGTTGACCTACCACCGGTAGGTCGGGAACTACCCGTACGAGAGGAACCGGCGCGGCGTAAGAAACTCGCACGAGGCCACTTTTTATCAAAAAAGTGGAAAAAAAATTATCCAAAAAAAAGCTTGTTCTGCGTTAGGAAACTTAAGCTATCTATCAGAAACCTAAGGTTTGTGTTGGTTTTTGATATTTTGCTAAAATATTGTAAAAAACTTGCTGTACAATGTGCCATCGCGGAATTGGATTTATAACAAGTTGACACACCTACGTCATCTGTAAATTGCATTCGTGATCTATCTGGGTTTTACATAGCGCAACCAAGTCCACCCCCTGACTTTAAATTTCCCGGGTGTAATTATAGAATTTAAAATCTAAAATGTTAAAAACTTACTTAAACTAGCGAAAAACTGCAACGTAAGGGCTCGCAAGATTTTTGAAATGCTATATAGTACACTGGATTTTCCAAAGCATTTTATGGCTGTGAGATATTTTTTTAAATACAATTTTACGGTTCTTGACACAATATGCACATCTCAACTCATAGATGGCGTTAGTAGTACAATATTATTATTTTTAAAATATGATCTATGGTATTATAAGTATTTTATTTTTAAACACATTTACACATGTACAAACCTAAAGCTCTCATAGTTTTTCCGTAAAGTGTACCACAAACATGTACGGGGAGTGGGATGTAGAGGACTCGCTTCGCTCGCCCAATTAATAAAAAACCGGACTCGAACCGCTCTCACTGGCACCAACCTTAGCGCGTAAAGAGGACACTGGAGGTCATCCATCATTATTATATCGGACAACTACGTTCGTCGACCTCATTTTTTACCTCGCTCAAATTCACTCAAACTCATTACAATTTCGACCCTGCACCTCAGTGTTAAAGTCGGTATTCCCCTGGCATGTAGAGGATAATTTTGCATTGTTATTAAGCCTACAAGTGCAAGTTTCATCAGAAACCCGTCCGAGCGGTGAGTTACTAATAGCAGTTATCAGAATAACGCGTTTTAAACGGACTACTTCTGACAAATAATGCAGGAATTTGAGAAATTAACGCGTTCGAAAGTTTAGGCCCAGTTGTAACATGGTAAAGATCGCATATTTGTCCGTACGCGTCGTGCTTTCCGCCGCTACGAAATGCGGCGCGTACAATGCAGGTCAAAGCTAGTTCTATATTCTACTAGTAGCTCTACCATGATTCTGAAGCAACAGTATTTGTCGATACTCGATAGCGACTAGATAATTGTTTAGTATAGCAATTTTAGTTCCGCAAGTGACCGCTAGAGGCGCTGTAAAATTTTCCCATACTAAAAACGTACAATCACATTGTAACAGATACAGATCATGGGTCTAAGTAATTTGGTCGGTCTATGCCGAACTCTCACGACTTACAAGGAATTGACATATTCCGACCAAATGACGCAGGCCCTCTTTCAATTTCCCCCTATTTTACAAACGGAGAAGTTGACTAAATTACGGAACTTAGTATGTTGGTCGCATTAAGTCAAACTCAGCCGACATATTCCGAACAAATGAATGTTGGTCCGTCAATTGACTCTGTTGTCTATCCCCCATCGTACATTCACTATCGAGTTTCGACAAATACTATTGCTTCAGACTCATGGTACAGGTACTGGTAAAATATAAAAGTAGCTTTGACTCGCATTGCACGCGCCGCATTTCGCACAACGTATCACAATCGCTGACGATTTCGTTAATTCCTACACGAGAAAGCTATATTACTAATAAGAAAGCTTTAAACATTGACCATCGATCACCGCTAATTCATTATAGTCTGGAAGGGCAAACAACATAATCCCACTTTATTGAGTGGTGAGGGTACCGAGTGGTATTAGCGTAAGAGCTCGGTACCCACACGGCCATCTGTGATTCGGCAAATTGTCGTCCTTTAAATTTAAATCAAATAAAAATAATAATATCTATGGACGCTTCACATCACGTAAGCCTGGGCCCGTGCTAAGTACCCGAGGGACTTGAGTTACAGGTACCAGACAATATATTTAATACTTTTATACACATATTTAAGATTTTTATTATATGATTCACATATTTAATACACATCCAAGACCCGACGTTGAAAAACTTGCTCCGTCGTCGAGATTCGAACCCGCGACCCCCGGCTTAAGCTGCCAACGCGCTTACCAACTGAGCCACAGAGGTCGTCAAAATTATCTATTTCTGAGTAAATTTTGTCACGAATGGTTTTTATTATGACAATGAGGGTGCAAGCGAGCAGACGGGTTACCTGATGGAAAGCAACTGCCGTCGCCTAGGGACACTCGTAACATCCGAAGAGTCGCAAGTGCGTCGCGGGTTTTATGAGGGAATAGGGATATGGGGATTAGGGAAGTTGTGCCACCGGTTTCACGTCAGTTTTCTGTGAGGCCGTGATATCATTTCGGTCGAGCCGGCCCGTTTCCAAATGTCAACATGTTGACCTACCACCGGTTCGAGAACTAGCCGTGCGAAAAAACCCGCGTAAGAAACCTTAGACACTAAATAATTAAGATGCGTGTCCCCGCGACGGGTGCCCAAGCTGCGTGCTCGGTTTATGTTTTTGTCGTCCGCGCGGCGGATAACCCGCCTCCCGCAACGTTGGTCTAATAAAACATGAAAAAATGTTGTGCAGTCGCGAGCAGTCGGCACACGCTCAACGCAGTCAACGCCCCTTTATGAATTTAATGGAAATTAAGAAATAATATGTTACAAATTAATAACAATTTAGAATACTGGATATTCTATAAAAGATTTGATGAAAACAGTAAAAGCAAAAATATAAATAAATTTAAAAATTTACTTTTTAAAATTATGCTAGTAAAATAAGTAACAAATTATAGTGGTAGCAGCAGCATTTTGAGAAGAAAAATGACAAAAGCTAAAATAGAACCTTAAAACTAAGAAAAAATCTACTCATTATATCGTCAACAGTAGCCTCATAGCCAGTAAATTGTTTATACTGGCTATGAGGTAATAGGAGGATTAAGATAATATGACACATTGATATTATGCCCGGGATTACACAAGGACAGTTTTTGAAGCCAGCCAGCAAGCTAGTGTCAGTTTTAAATTCGTGTATTTAAAACTAGCTTTATATTCACAAACATTTATGGCAAATTGAAATCAGAAATATTTATAGTCGAATTTCGACCAGTGGCGACCTCCAGTCTTAGTTATTTCTCGACAGAAATCCACGATGTTGGTCATTCTGTATCATTGTAGCCCATTACCTTAATAATAATTAGCATTTAATAAATTTTGTTTTATACTTATATTCCCTATTGAATAAAGTATAGGGACCACAAGTGTAGAGAGATGCGTGTCTAAACAGAGTACTTAACAAGTTTTTCATAATGTGACAGCGATTTCTCATGCGGTCATGCATAAAATGCCATCAAAGACAGTTAATTACAACCCATACTTGGCTCTAATGCTTCACTACTGTAAGAAATGACCACTACACCGCGAATACACTGAACTTTAACATTAAACTCTATCCCAAGCACAGAAGATACAAATTCAAACGGCGCGAATCGTACGTTTAAACAAATCGCCATCGTGGGAAATGGTGGAACGGTAATGCGAATGATTTTGAATCCTACGAAGAACGTAATAAAGTCCATTTTAGGTTTGACGCGCCGAGAGAAAGTGTTCGGTTTTAAGACACACCTCAAATTCCTCAAAAGAAATAATTAGAAAGAATCTCAGAGATGCGCAGTGTTTTTTTTTTTTAATTTGTTTGGTTTGTAAAATAATAGTTTTCTGGAGTTGTGGAGACATTTGAGAGAATTGGATAAGTGCGAGATGGATAGCGCATTAAAGGTTCCGACCCTATTGGCTAACAATGTATTATAGACGCCTATTTTAATGTTAAAATTATGAGTATTGACATAGCTTTTGTTATAGCGAGCGGCAACAATTTTTTTAGAAGAAGCTATGATTGTGCTTGAGATACAACCTGCAGGGTTGGCTTGGCGTCAGTGGACATACGAAATTATAGAAAAAGTGAGAGATTGTTGGGATACACTGATAGATTTCCTTTGAGCATCTGCAAATTTGTCTTCCCTGCTGTAGAGGATCACTGTCTCCGTCGTCACGCTAGGCCTGCTGGTGGCAGACATCGAAGTCATAGTTTTAAGGAAGCCTAAAAAAAATTATCTAAATAACGGTCAAAACATGAAAATTTCGTGTGCTTTTTAGTCGTACTCTTCTCTTTCTTTTTGAGCTTTTTCGAGATTCTTATTGAGCTTGTCAAAATCATGTCATGTCGTGCCAAAGTCATAAAAGTTGTATTTATTTTGACGTCTGACGTGTTTTCGACATGCGCAAATCGAAATCAAGGATTTTGCCATATAAAAAAGTGTTGTGTTGTCACTGTCGTTGACAGACGTAACTTACGCGTGGAAATGAAAATTGTTTGGCCCCTATATTGGGCGAAAGCATTAAGACTTGCCTTAAGTATCTAATTCTAAAACATCACTAACACGTTTTAACACAGCCCACTGACCAGAAAGGGACCATCCATAAAGTACGTCTCAAGTAAAGAAGGGGGAAGGGGTTGTGGAAGTTTGACATTGTGTGACAAAGGGATGGGGACTGGGGGACCCCCAGAGGACCTTAAAAGATCCTAATTGCCATTTCTGCAAAGGAATTGCTCTGCAATTCATTTTAGCACTTACATTCTGTTAAAAAATCTAATAGTTTTTAACGATATTTAGGGGGCCGACGGGGACCTGGGGGGCTATTATGACCATTACAAACCTGCATGGTTTCAGGCAATTCAATGTACGGCCAGTAATTGCCTTGTTCTTTTTTCGTATTACAATGTCTTATTAGAATAATAACTGAGTTAATACTACTTTGATTGTCTATGAATGGATTTTAAACATGTTAGTGATATTAGGGAACGTCAAACTTCACGTATTTAGTGTCACGGGACTGCTGACTGGCTGGAAATTGGCTGGGAATAAGAGGTCATAATAACCCTTATTCCCAGCCAATTGATGGAAAACACTGCCGTCGTCCATGGACACTTGCGACATCCGAAGAGTCGCACTGAACGAAACACAGCACAACGTCGTTTCTCGCTAGTTTTCTGTGAGGCTGTGGTAACACTCTGATCGAGCAGGTCCATTCGCGCCGAAGCATGGCAATAAGCATCCATCTTATGTACTTGAGATCGAAAAATATCTCGTTGGTACACGCCTCCACCGTGGTTTGAACCTGCCCCCTCCCGAGTGCGAACCAAAGGTCTTACCCACTAGACTACCGCCGCGCCCACTGGACTACGGACGTTCTGATACCATAACTTCACCAGTGGCGTAACTATACCGTTCGAGGCCCGTGGCAAATTCATTTTCATTCCACTATGTCAATCCAACAAAAAAACACGTCAAGCGATTATGGTAAAAAAATAATCGCTTGCCACTTGTCTTGCTGGCTGTGGGCCTGTGGCATTTTGCCGGCTTGCCACCTTGTAGTTACGCCACTGAACTTCACAGTAAATTTTGCCAAATTAGTAATTATTTGCAAGTAAAATATTACAAAGCGGCCATTATAGGGGGGCAGTTTGGTGACATCATATTTCAAATTTTTGTGAATTAATTTTTAGGTGTAAAATTGCGAATTTTGCGACGTCACAAAAGGGAAATAGGGGTTTTCAGAAATGTGACCACTTCTGACAGTTGTGGCAAGGGGGGAAGGGATCTAAAAACCACGAAACTTGTGTGACGTACTTTATAGATGGTCCCAATGCAGCCGTGCTCAGTAATAAAGACGTACATTATCTCACGTATGTTCAATGTTTTTTGTCCAGTAACTGTTTATGCCAATGTTCATTGGCGGAAACGTTTTTAAGAGATCAGAGAAAGCTTCACTGTAGTTATTTCAGTTTAATTTTTTTTTTGTAAAAATCTTTAAATTAAAGACGATTTTGATTAAAATTATTTATGAGTTATGGCCGGGATACACGAGGCCAGTTTTTTAAGCCAGAACAGCTAGAGCAGAATAGTTCTCTGTCATGGCCTGCCGTAAAAAAATAAAGCATGTTTTGCCAGTTGCCTACACCAACCCTGACTGACATTAGCTTGCTGTTTTTTTTAATGATATTTAGGGGGCAAGCGAGCTGATGGGTTACCTGGTGGAAATCAAGCGCCGTCGCCCATAGTCACTCGCGGCATCCGAAAAGTCGCAAGTGCGTTGTCGGCCTTTATGAAGAAATAGGGAATGGAAATAGGGATAGGGGATTAGGGAAGTTGAGTGACCGGTAAACTCACTCACTGAACGAAACACAGCACAACGCCGTTACACGCCAGTGTGAGCGGGCCTATTCGTGCCGCAACATGGCTGTCCCATGGCAAAAACTGGTCTCGTGTATCCTGGGCATTAATGACTCAATTTCTGTGATGCTCAACTGTAACAAAGTTTATAGTCCAAGCTCATTAACAAGTACCGACCATACTAATTAAGTCAGTGGTTCTTAACTGGTGGTCCGCGGACCACTAGTGGTCCATGGCGTCATCAAGTGGTCCGTGAGCCGCTGCTGCTGCTTCTAATGTCCCTGATGAATCTGAAGAGAGAGTATACATACATTCGCCCATACTAGTCGATAGCAATGGCGGTTTGTATGGACATGATAAATATTTTGACAGGGGGTCAATGACCGCTACCGACATGTATGGACGAAAGCATTATAACGACTTGAGGGATACTTTTATTAAACCAACTGAATGGTCCGTGACGTGACATTAATTTTGACAAATTAGATTTTTTAGAGCGTCCGAAGCCTAGTGGGTAAGACCTTTGGTTCGCACTCGAGAGGTTGCGGTTCGAACCCCGGTGGAGGCGTGTACGAAAGATACACTTTTCGATCTCAAGTACATTTACAATACGGATGCTCATTGAGACGGGAGAGCCAAGCTTCGGCTCGACCGGAGCGATACACGGCCTCACAGAAAACTAGCGTGAAACGGCGTTGTGCGGTATTTCGTTCAGCGAGTGAGTTTACCGGTGGCCCAACTTCTCAAATCCCTCTATCCCAATTTCGATTCCGTATTCCCTCATAAAGGCCGGCAACAGACTTGCGACTCTTTGGACGTCACGGTTGTCTATGCGATGGCAGCTTTCCATCTGCTAACCCGTCTGCTCGCTTGCCCTCTAAAAATATCATAAAAAAAAATGGTCCCTCAAGAATAAAAGGTTAAGAGCCACTGAATTAAATCATAAAAAAGGGCCAGAATTAGGAACCTTCTCCCGTAACCACGATTAACTAGTAATAAGTGGGTTGTTAAAACGCGGAAACAACAAGTATAGTTAATTTAAACTAACATTTGTTAATGCAACTAGTTATTAGCGGCGGAAACGTCTTAATTTTACTACAAACAGACCTACATCATAAACATGTTAGTAGACACTCGTTACAAAGCACAATGGACTCTACTACACGGATATTAGAGCGAATATCGTTAATTGTTACAAGTTAATTACGACTTTCCTCTAATGAGTATTTTCACGAAGCACTTGATACATGATAGTGATCAGAAAGTTAAAACGTGAATATTAATTTGAAAATTGGTGCCATTGATGTAATAATGGCAAGATGTTGAGATCCCGTGGCATTTCCGTTCCAGTCGTTGTGCGTACCTTAGGGCAATAAAACTATATAGCCCGCAGATATGAAGACATAAGTGGAAGAAGCGGATTACTTACATTTTACAACTTATATAACGAGTAAATACAAATTTTTTTCCTATGAAATTGCAACACACCTTGTAAATTATCTTTATGTTCGCTATCTGCTTCTTGCACTTATTTCTTCATGTTTATTGGATAAAGAAGACTATCTGAGACAACCATGCTATCACCCGATCTCACTTAGATTGGTAGCGGACACTAACCCTCTGTCGAAAAATTAGTCATTTTTATACAAACCGTGATTGTCAACAAAGTGACAATACAACGCTTTGTTGTCAATCGCGTTTTGTATAAAAATGACAAAGTTTTTTGACAAAGTGTTAATGGCCTATAGAGAAAGATTTTCTGAATATTAGAAATAAAGCATCATCACTAAAGTATGTCTGTCTGTTACTTCTTAATGCTTAAGCCACCTAACGTATTTGATGGATTTGGGGTAAAGATACCCCATAAAATAAGACCTAATTTGTTAGTCACATTTGCTAGTTTCTCTTTATAGCCGAAGGAGGAGGTAATATGTTCGTCTGTATGTCTGTATATTAACAAGCGAAAGGTTGTCTGTCTGTATGTTACCTACTCACGCCTAAGCCGCTGAACCGTTTGGCTAAAATTTGATCCATCTTCATCTTTGAATCCCGGGAAATTATATATGATGCTTCTTAGAGAACATGTTCCTACTTCCTGCACGATCAATGAATTTTAGCGCAAAGGAGTTGCGGGGTCCCAAGAAAACTACCAATTCAATTTGAATGAAATTTGTATTCATAAACTGGCCAAGTGCGAGTTGGACTCGCACACGAAGGGTTCCAGTTCGTATCAGAAAAGAGCTAAACATTGGCAAAGCGTCCATTTGAAAATTGAACAGTTTTAAATGGTCGATAGCGCAGCACTGTTGTTTGATAGTTCCGTCTTATTGATACTAGATAGATTAATAAATAATAATTTATTCGTGCACTAAGGCAATACACTAAAATACATAATACACCAAAACTAAAAATTAAACAAAATTTTATACCTACAACTAAAATAAAACATACTAAACCCAAAATAGAGAATAATACAATTAAGACATTTCTAAGACATTTAGGCAGTGTATTGCTCAATGCCGAAATGGAGTGCCACTCAGGTGTAACACCGCAGTGCAGAAACACCGCGGTACCTGGTCTTCCGTGGTTCCATTGTTAAAGCGTGAGGCACGACAAACCCTAAAAGATGTAGTGTCAATAAGACGAAACCATTAAACAAACTCGTACGTTGTATGAGAGCTACTCTTAATTATGTAATTTATTTTGTATTTATTATTTGTTGATATGGCGGCAACAGAAATACATATTCTGTAAAAAAATCACCTCTCTAGCTATTACTGTTTTCGATATACAACCTGGAGACAGACAGACGGACAGACGTCAGTCTTAGTAATAGGGTCCCGTTTACCCTTTCGATACGGAACCCTGAAAATTCTCATCTACCTCGAGTACACCTAGTCTCACAGCCATTATCTTCTCCACACAAAACCTCAGCCCTATAATTACATACCTTCAATCATTAACCTTTAATAGATGATGTAACGATGGCCCTACCTGCATTTCGATACGGAGGGCCAAAGGGCACGAGTATCTATTTGAGTATTCCACTTGATAGCAACGTGAGAAAGGGCCGAGCCCGCGGTTTGGTAATACACCGACAACAACTAACTAAACACTATTGGAATACATTGATTCTACTATTTCAGTCCCGTCCTACACAACCGGCAAGCGAATATATATTTTTGCCGTGGCAGAGCCATGCTTCGGCACGAATGGCCGGCTCGATCGGAGTGTTACCACGGCCTCACAGAAAACTGGCGTGAAACAGTGTTGTGCTGTGTTTCGTTCAGTGAGTGAGTTTACCGGTGGCCCAACTTCCCTAATCCCCTATCCCTATTCCCATTCTCTATTCTCTTATAAAAGCCGGAAATGCACTAGCGTCCATGATAGTGTCCATGGGCGACGGCAGTTGCTTTCCATCAGGTAGCCCGTCTGGTCGCTTGCTCCTTTAATATCATAAAAAAAATTACGATAATCGATTAGCGTGTTTTCGTATGGGATTGACATAGACGAACGAAAAGTCACGTGATTTAGGCGAGTTCGAATATGTCAATCCCATACACAACAAGCGGAAAGATTTTCGTAAACGTCAATACATGTTAATAATGAACTCAATAAATGTCAAAAAACTTTTTCAGTGGTGACTCCATCTGGTGGTCAACTCGCTCGCGCCCGTATTCAATAAAAAGGCCTTATTTTAAAAATGGAATCAGTGTGGAAATGACCTTAAGTGACAATCTAGCATACCCTGTATTAATGCCGATGTAGCAAATAAACGTAGAGTGGGACTTCAGACATGTGCAGTTAAAAAAGGACAAAACATTTCAAGGCGACGTGATATGAGCCCTTTGAGATGACGCTAGGGTTGGCAATCACAAGTTTTTGATTTTTTTTTCGTACTTAGTAAAAATAAAGCGAAATACCGAAAATAGATATCAGATCTTATTACGTCTAGCATCGTTGTTGAAACTATTTACAAAAAATTATGCAATTGAGTACCTCGATGACGGTTTGAAGATTGATAATCTGAATAATATTATCTATACATATAATAAAATCTATACATATAATAAAATCTATACGTATAATAAAACAGTAAAATTGGCGTGTCTGTACAATTAATATTTTTACAAACTAATTAATGTGCGGGGCTTATGGACAGTAATAGAACTATATAGAGAAATAAAAAAAACGACAAAAAAAGTTGTCTATCTGTTTATCTGTTTGTACGCGCTAATCGGATACTTTTTATTACGGGAAAATGTACGGTTTCCGTGATATATAAATTTTCATGCAACGCAGTTGCGGGCATCAACTAGTTCTAATATAAAATAATGTGAATAATATGATTAATACTATTACCATTTTGATCGTCATTACTAGTTTGAAGACTCGGGTGATAGCGCATTCAAATCCCAAAAAAAAAATCGGTTGTCTGTAAAGTCGGTTTACAGACGATAGTTGAACGTGACAACGTCTTAAGAAAATACTAATGGAATGGTAGCATTTTTCAAAAGAAAATTTCAATTTCATTTGTTTAATAGACGCCTCAGAGCGAGGTAACGCCGCATGTGTCATGTTTTTTCGTGCGTGCAGCCAGCTCTATCGAATTATAAGACGTTGTCACGTCAAAAACATAACAACATAACATATTATATACACACTCTTATAATCTTCGTATTACAGACTGTATACCAAACACATACCTCCACATCTCCGTGTTACCGTTAATAAATTAGAAACTAGACAAGGATACTTTAGAGGCATTAAGTAAAGTAGTTTAATTCAATAATTGTCGTCCCATTACACGCATTTCACCGTATAATGGAAATTATGGGTAATGGCTTCGAATACGGGCTGTTATGTTATTACCACCATGGGATACATCATAATAATAGGTTGGGCAACCAGATGCCTTTCTCTAAGTACCATGGGAGTATCGAATTTATTGTACACTCGATTTGGTACTTTCCGCTTTGGAGTAGGTCGGTGTTTATTTATTACTAACTTCCTTAATGATGATATTAATAATAAAAAAATGTGTTTATTTCTTTGTCTATCCTTCCTTCACGCTCTAATGAAGCAACTCGATTTGATTTCTTGCATGGACTTAGTTGAAAGGATGGGGAGTACCAGAGTACTACTTTTGGTTTTGGAAAAGCATCCCGGTTTTTTGAAAAACTCTATTTCTTGGGCGAGCGAATCCGCGGGATAAAGCTAGTAATTTATATGACTGAGTAGAGTAAACGTTTAGAAATAGTAGAACTATAATATAAATTAAAATGGATGGACTAAAGCTTCCGGCTTTTGGTGCTGAAATTCAACTAAGCAAGATTCAGTGATTATGTACAGAACCATCCAGAACTAATGATTTACTCCTGTTTGTAAATAGCTAAAGCTAAAAAAAAGTAACCTTAAAAATATGTCTTTTCATATTTATATCTTAGGAAAATTTCATGTTTACCTTCAGAGCATCTTCTCTGATCACAATTTTTGCACCCTCCAAAACTTGACCCTAACCTTGAGAAGATGCTTTTTTTACGAAACACGAAATTTCTCTTATAAGGGATCACTTAGACGATTCACGTGGCTTTCCAAAAACGAATTTTTCAGCGTCGCCAACCCTATCCTAAGTACAGGGGGTTATAATTTTTTCGCCGGTGCATTATTCTGAGCAGACGGTAAATAGTCTTTGCCCTTGGCTTATGTACTCTTTGTCCGCCGGCTATGTGTTAGGGTTTCAATCATCCCCCAAACTAAAGGGTTGACTCTAGTGTTTGAATTGCGTCTAGATTTTTCTGGATTAAGACGCCTCGGACCGTTTTAGGGTTTTACTCTTCTTAATGGTGAAATTTACTCATTTCAAATTTTAAGTTTATAATAAATTCTATACCATTACTTAAAACAATCACAAAAAAGATATATGGAAAGTCGAAGTGCTTAAAATCTAGGGTCAATTCAACATTTTAAAGTTTAAGACTTTAGCAGCAAGAATATTTGCAAACTTTTGGCTATCCTGCCCCATTTTTATTACCTTGTGGAAATGAACGTGGTGACCAATGGAAGATCTTCCGACCGAGAGAGGTGTTATACTCGGTCAGACCGAAGCCCACGTGATAGATTTCAGCTGTCGTATATATATACCGCTGTGTTTGGGAAACTTCGATAGCGCGATGCAGAATTATTACGCTTAATGTGGGTACCGCCACATCACTTCCCATCCGAAGACCGGAGGTCGATCTTGAAGTATAGTCGCTTGAGTCGCCAGTGCCAGTGAGTTCCAGTGAGTCGGAACTGTTGCAGTAAAGTCCCAGTGAGACGGAACTTTGATGCTGCTGCACGGACTCCAGTGAGTCGGAGTGCTGTGAGTGGCCAATGCTACGTGCTGACCAGGAGAGATGTGCTCTGCTTGCTAACCGGTCGGTGTAGTGAGAATGGCCGATGATGCCGATGCGGAGTCCGCCCAGGCCGCGGTACGTTGCGTTTTACCCTTTGGGTAAGGAACCCTAAAAATGGCTAAAATCTTGCCTTAAAGACTTTCTAATATATTGACACGTGAGCATCGTAAAGCACTGCATGTGTAAACGTTTTTAAAAGATTTCTAAAGACCACTCAAGATGAGTAGAGAGTAAATATTGTTATATACGGACTTGACATGTTGGTCTTGTAATTAAGACGTTATTTCATGTTCTGTTACGACAGATATTACGTGTGCAGAAAGTCTGACATCAGGGTCACATAAGCTATACTTTACTAGCGGACCCGAGAGAAGCCTGCCGAGCTCATTTGAGAATCTAAACCATTCTCAGGGCCCCTGGAACACACACAACATTTCATCAAAATCGGTTCAGCCGTTTAAGAGGAGTTCAGTTACAAACACACGGACACAGGTATTAAGGATATGTATTAATATTTTGTTAGAATATAAACTTAGAATTTAACAAGTTTGATATAGCTTGCACACACAAGCGCTATACCTCGTCTTGGGTAGGAGCGCGGCGAGACGGAGGAGGGTTACCATGGTTTCTCGGTCGCGGTACTCAGAAGGCCGTTAACGCTGATGGCGTGACGGTAATATTCTTACGCGTCCCCCACGTCCCTAGGAAGACGTGGACTGTGGTCAATCAATAAAACACAATAAGTTTTCAAACTAATTTTATTTTATTTCAAAACAAAAATATGCCAATATTAATCTCGAATATGATAGATTCGAAAAGAAGAAAAAATATTTTGAAATCGGTTCGTTAGCTTAGGATTACGTCGCACTTAACAAACACACACATTTTTGCTGTTGGAAAGACACGCTTTGGCACGAATGGGCTGGCTCGACGAAACTGGCGTGAAACGGCGTTGGGCTGTGTTTCGTTCAGTCAGTGAATTTACCGGTGGCCCAACTTCCTTCGGATTCCCTATTCCCAAAATTCTACTCCCTCATTAAGGTCGGCAACGCACTTGCAGAAACACTTCTTTATAATATTAGTATAGAGTGTATTGATTACAATTATTAGTTACAAACATGTACCTCAAGTATATTTTTGTATAAATATTTTTCTTGCTTGCTCTTTAAGACATCCGTATAAAAACTGTCATACAACACGGTTATATTAACTAGACACCTTCCTAATACAATTTTGGAAAAATGTAAAAAACGTTGTATACATGCCCGTTTTTTGATGACAATGATAAATCGACGTTTGTATCGGTAACAATTGGCTAGTTTTCTGTTGCCGTTTTTTTTTACATTATGTTACTTTTTTTATTTTTACAAAACGACATTACTACGGTCAAGTTTCTAGTTAATGTGACCGTTTTGTACAACATGCATCATTTGTGAATGTGTGAATTCATGTGTGTCCTTACGTACGTAAAGCCACAGGAAAAGTTAGTACACAACAAAATAACAATTCAAGAAGCATCTAGTTTTTGAGAAATCGTGTGAAATGAATTCTGCTCCGCGGGCTAGCAAATTCGAGGTATAATATTTCGGAGGGGAACTCAAGAAGTCTACGCAAGATAAGTCCTCTCTGCGCCACTCGACTCACCGCCTCGATACAACCCTCCATTGTAGTTCCAATTTTAAATATGAATTTTGAAAATTCCATTTTTCCAAAGTCGAAATGATTCGAATGTTGTATTTTTTTCTTTTTTTTTTTCTTCTAATTTGGCAACATGACACAACTGGTGCGTATTTTGTGCCACAGACAATTTAATTTTAATTAAATTTTCTTGTTCCAATAGTTTTTAGCAACGTTACATAAATTTCGTCAAGTCTAAAGTCTAGTCAGAGTAAAGATAA
>JAOTAV010015857.1:0-24913 GCA_026546445.1 Cyclargus thomasi
TAAAGCGCTCTACTGCACACCTTAGCCGCCAGCAGGCTTGTTCCGCCGACACGTATCTTGTAAGTGAAGCTAACAACCTAGCTCACCGACAAAATGTCGACAAATATCGGCGGCGTCAGCGGCTAAAGTATGTAGTGCGCTTTAAAACTGACAAATCGCTCGACAAGCGACGTTATAAATATCTTGAATGATGGTGGGTTGATGAATAAACAAATAGTAGCTATCACGATGATGATGATTGATATTTTTTGCTTAGTAGCGTATACTTTGGGTTCTTAAAGCAGCACCGAAATCTCCAAACGCGTATCTTTAAGGAATAACGAGTTCCATTAGCACCTTGTGAACCAAGGTTAATTATAATGAAACCAAAATCATCTTAACCACAATCATATTTCCCTATAAACTTTGGGGTGTTCTGGGGTATAATAGAATCATAACGAATGGTGCCTGGTGTGATTGCAGTGATGATGATTATAAATAAATTTTAAATTGTAGTAACATATGCTTTCTTAAAATAACGCCGAAACCCCCAAAATCGTATCTGCATGGAATCACGAATTCTCTCAGTACCTTCGGAACCATGGTATACCTTTGTACCCAGTCTTACTTTTTTGTAACATATACCTAGGACGCTTTTAAGGAAACCAAAATCACCATATGTTTTCATACAAATTTTTAGGAGTTCCCTCGATTACTTATGGTTCCCATTATCAGCGACCACCATGGTGAATATGGGAGTTATTTGGAACAATACCCTATACAACAAATTCAAAAATTTTGAAAATCGGTTCACAAACGGCGGAGCTATGGTTGAACATACAAAATATATATATATATATACACACACACACACACACACACACAACACACCACAGCCGAACATATAACGTCCTCGTTTTTGGAAATCGATTAAAAATAAATCCTCCTTTTGTTAAAGTCAACTGTATAGACCTTTGTATGCATCCAGGATATTGTAAATAAATAAATTATATATGCTATGTTCGATAGGTATGATATATATTGCGTTTATAAAATGGTTTTATATCAATAGTTTTTATAAATTGCTTAACATAATGTGTGGCACTTTTATGAATTTTACGATTTTTTATCAAACAAATGGCTATCTTTGCGTTGTTTTTGAGACTTGGTAAAATATTCCTGAAATCTCTTGGGAGCCTCTGCTCCGAAACAGTCAGTTTAAATTGATTGAAAGATATTCCACTTAGTCTGGGATTCCTAAAGCGTAATTATTTGTATAATAAATATAGTTTTCCAAAGGGTAACCAAACGTTTTTAGCCCAAGCTTTGCCTTTGTTGTTTCAGACAAAAAATGTCAGTATTTGGTTTAAAAAATAATAATAAATTTTGATTTTTCGTGATAATATTTTTATATAAATCTTTAACGTTTCTTAAAAAAATCAATCTGAATCATATGCTTCCGACTAGGATGACATAAATCTTATAAATATACTAGCTGACCCGGCAAACGTTGTTTTGCCGTATAAATAATTTAGTGGGATGAAAAATATATGTTGGCCGATTCTCATAGATACCGGATAAGCACAAAAATTTCATCAAAATCGGTCAAGCCGTTCCGGAGGAGTATGGCAACGAAAACTGTGACACGAGAATTTTATATATTAGATATATCCATACTTTCATACTATCCATCCTTCCATTTTATTTTTATACTTCAGTACTTATAATATGAATGTAAAAAAATTGTTTGTTAAATGTTAGTTCTTCAAATTTAAGCTACTGCACCGAATTGGATTAAATTTAGTATGGAGGTGCTTTTGTGCTGAGAGAGGACAGAGGTTACTATTCTTTTATCTTATATCTATACATAATATAATTATGTAATAAAACAGTAAAATTGGAGTGTCTGTACATTTAATACTTTTACAAAATAATCAATGTGGGGGTGCTAATGTACAGCAATAGAACAAATATCGACAAAAAAAGAGTTGTCTGTTTATCTGTTTGTCTGTTTGTACGCGCTAATCTCGGGAACTACTGGTAGGATTTGAATAAATCTTTTTTTTTTTAATAGCTACATATTAGGTCTGGGCAACATATAGGATACCTTTTATCCCGGAATGATGTACGGTTCCCGCGTGGCACCAACCAGTATACAATTTTTTTATGATATTTAGGGGACAAGTGAGCAGATGGGTTACCTGATGGAAAGCAACTGCTGTCGCCAATGGACACTCGTAACATCTGAAAGATCGCAAGTGCCGGACTTTATGAGGGAATAGGGAATGGGAATAGGGTTAGGGGATTAGGGAAGTTGAGCCACCGGTAAACTCACTCACTAAACAAAACACAGCACAATGCCGTTTTACGCCAGTTTTCTGTGAGGTCGTAGTATCATTTCGGTCGAGCCGGTCCATTCGTGCCGAAGCATGGCTCTTCCACGACAATGAGCATCCGTATTATGTAATTAAGATCGGAAAATGTCTCATTGATCTAACGCCTTCACTAGGGTTAGAACCTGTACCCTCTCGAGAGCGTACCAAAGGTTTTACCCACTAGGCTAGGGACGCTTTTTTGGCGTAACGCAGTTTTATTAATCACCCTATGGACGAAATTCGACCATAAATATCTAAATCCTGATGAGCTACAAAAAAATATAATCTATTCTTAATTAAATCACAGACATCAATTTAGCATATAGGTCTAGTAACCAGACCATTAAATTTTAATAAAAGTAAACACAGACTTCAGCCATAAACACAAAAATATTTCGCTTATGATTATTTTCTCGACTCAAAATATTGTTGTGCGTGTAATGTAGTGTGCGTAGCATTTTATTTATTAAAAAATATGGAAACTCAAAGCATATTTTAAAATAAAATTGGTATTCCGCGCTCCTCCTTCATATCAACTATAACTGGAAGAAATTTTATGCATTTACATCTACGCGTCGCTCGCGTATTAAAACATAGATTACTAAACCAGTGTTCAAATCTAAATAATAATTTACCACGTATTGTACGACCTCTGTGGCGCAGTGGTAGATCGCATTGGTAACTCAAACCGAGGGTCGCGGGTTCGAATCTCGCCGACGGAACAAAAAGTTTTCATCGTTCCTATGACAAAACTTAACAATGGATATGTATTAAATATATGTATCATATAAAAAAATATGTGTATGGTATAAAAGTATATAATATATTTCCGTTGTCTAGTACCTGTAACACAAGTCCTTCAGGTACTTACTGCGGAGCCAGACTGACGTGGTGAAGCATCCGTAGGTATTATGTTAGATTGACTGGACTGTTAATTAATTTCTCATGTTTATACAAAATTTTAATGCCAAAAGAGACTGTCTCTTTACATAGTTCAGTTTTAAAAAGACTAAATATATTTTTTAAACTCTTTTTAAGCAAGCAACGGTACGACATGAAATATTTTGAACAACGAACAATGTTCTAACAAGTAACATAACAGACCAATTATCGCTCGACGGCGGCCATTTTGAAAAAAACGTCAAAAAGAATTTTCCAGATTGAATTCTGGAGCGCCAAAGTTTTGTTTCTACAAAATGTTTGTCGTTAGAATTCGGGTTTGTGTCATCGAAATATAATTCAACATAGAAGAACAACTCTCGTAGCGTACTCGAACGTAAATTTGATCAACAACTGAAAGTAAAAGTTTCACCAATTTCATACCTAAAAGAACATTGAAATAATATTTAACTGAGAAAATAACAAGTTCTAGCATAGAATTTCGACATATCGTTTTTTACATAAAACAATGAAGTTTCCATCATCAATATGTTCTTAAGACTGTGCGACACCATGTGTATTATGCATGGTGTCGCAAACACATAAAATTTCATAGTGTCAACATCGAGAATTATATTTTGAACTCTTTTTACTCTTCTACAGTATTTTTATTCACGGGCTTGTATTGAATAAATAGACGCAAACCGTATGCTCTGACGTATGAATAAGAAAAGGTTTTGTGGAGGATTTTTGTGGTTTCATAGTTCTATTCTTAGATCTGAACAATACGCTTGAGATATTCGGTGTTGGTGTTTTTTATTAGGTTTTCATTTTTTTAAGCGTAGACCTTGTTAGCTAAGATGCCTTCGTTATTTTCAATGGCAAGAAAACAAGTTATTTGGATCTTAGATATATTTCTTACTCCTCTTATTTTCTTCTGATAAATTTCGTTGCGTGTCCCAAGACAGCATTGGCACGTCCCTCGGGCTCCCTAAGATCATATCAGTGGGTTTTCGTGGTTGGATACTGCTGCTGATCCAGGTGACACAGGAGATACAGTGGTGGGAATGGGTGGTGGGTCAAAGCTCGATAAAAAAGTTATTTTGAATATGGCATGTAAAAAGACGGTCCTTATCTCTCGCCAGTCGTGTCGGTCATCTGTCCCACTGGGTTATGAGAATAAGGAAGAGAGAGTGCTCCTGTGTACTGCGCACACACTTGGGTACTATAAAATTACTCCAGCGGTTTATATGAAACCGGCCACCGTCACCGAAACCGGTGTAGGAGTTACTATATCTTAATCGTGTTGTTTTAAAATAGGATTGCGATTTAACTGTAAAGAAACAGAAAGTATGTAATATCTTCGGCACACTTGGGCTTACTTGATTTTAATGAAACAAACAACTACAGTCGTAATATAGCGTGGGAGCCAAAAAAATATATCGATCTCTTTACAAGGTGTAACAAATGTAGGATACTTAGGGTTTATGTATGATAGAGATATAAACATTGAAACTTGTAGTTTTAAAAGTGGACATGAATTTTGTGATTAAATAAAAATAAATAAATAAATAAATAAATCTAAGTAAATTTGAAGCAAATTTTTTCAGTGTATCACGTGTATTTTTATTTCGGGATGTTAAGCCAGATTGTATCTGGTTTCTAAAAAAAAACATTTTTAAAATAGGTCCACAATTCACAAACGGCCGAGTGATCATTTAAAAATATATAAAAATAAAAATAAAAAAAAACGTGATACAGAAGGAAGGAGAGTAGTCATAAATATCCCCATGTATCGCCGAGGGGAAGGGGTGGCAAAAAACGCACAGAAAACATCACGCGATTAATGAACAGCCCGCTCGCAGATACATCGACACTTTCGTCCATGAGATTGTAACAAACAAACCAAACTTATCAGATTAGCGTATCGTTTAGCTGTGTATAAACAATAATCGATAATAATAATCATATACATAATTTCCCGAGGGCGCACATGTTACCTAACTGATCGTATCTAGTCCCTCGAGCTTTAGTTATGAGGTACTTCAGTATCTAGCCTGTTACAACTACACATTAGCTAATCTGTGTTTGTTTATAACTTGTGTAAAAGGACATGCCATTCTTGTAGGTACGAAGGAGGGCACGTTCCCAATATTATTTAGCCGTGGGAAAACCATGCTTCGACACGAATGGGCCGGCTTGACCGGAGAGATACCACGGCCTAACAGAAAACTTTCGTGAAACGGCGTTGTGCTGTGTTGCCTGGTAAAACGAGACCTTTATGCCAAATTGTCTGTGTTTGATGTATTAATTTAAATATTACAACAAACAATAAACTCTTGTCATTCTAAAAATCTAATTGTGTTTAAAACAGTTAATACTTTACAATTAATCGAGACGGCGTCGTTAGCCATAATGCAACAACTTAGAAATCTCGAAGTTTGAGCAATTTGAATGTAATAGATAATTAAATGTTGTTTCTTTTGTTGGAGAGTTTTAATTGAAGAGTTTAAAGTGAGGGACGAAGTTCGAGAGCTTTGAAACTCAAGCCCTTCAAAGTTACGATACTATTAACCCTAAGCCCATTGGGCAGGTGACAAAGGGTTAAGAGAGTCCTAGACTTAGGGCCTGTTTCACCGCTGGCAGATAGCCTAGCCACAACTTTATTTGACAGATGTTCTGTCGAAACAATTGTGTATAGCCTTTCGAGTATAGAACCAAAAGACCGGAAATGTTATTAGTTGTGTTCGGAAAAAAAATCCGCCCAAATCCACTGACCTCTGATTGGTCGGATGTATCGGAGTACGTACACACAGGTCTCTTATTGGTGCGTACTGTTTTAGTAAGAGCGTTAGTTAGCGGTAGATTTATCAGTGTCAAAATTCTGATAGGTTTTGAACACGGATGCCTCACATTACATCTCTACTAGTTATATGCTTGATGGGATAACCTACCAGTAACTTTATCAGTAAGCGGTGTAAAAGGTCCTTAGGATACCAAATCGGTATGATTGGAATTAGTCTAAAACGCGTAACAAATATTTAACTCTTCGATTTGAATACCAGAAAATTCTGAACAATCTCGTCTCGACTATAGTGCATTAGCAACTATATAACTCGTCGTATAAGCGATAACGCGATGTAGACCACTCATAGCGACATCTACTGTCGAAAGATATAAAATTGACAAACAAGCTAAATTTCCGAAAGTTATGCTTTCGGAAAACCAGACCGCAGGAACCATTGCAATTTAAACATCAAGTTATGTATATTTCTAGAATGTCTATTTAAAGCCCTTCATTTCGATACGCTACTCGACCTAAAAGGGCGGAAAAATGTTTTGTAACCTCACAATTTTGACACAATTTTGAAAAATATAGCCCTCCTTCTGACGCAGTCGGGTAAAAATCACATTTCTCATCTAAGAGCCTCCCTAAAATTTTGGTAACAGGGGTCCCGTTTTCACTCTTTGGGAAATAACACGATTGTCAAGAACACAAACACGTGTCTTACTAGTATAAATACGGTCTACTGAGTGCCTTACACAGCGTGTACAGCGCCACCTAGCGAGGCTTACGGTCACATGTACAAATGCTATAAAAATCTTAGTAAACGCGAAACGCGTTCACTGCCGAATGTGAAAACCTCGCACTGATCACACAGAAGGTTAATTTTTTTAATACAAATTTCAAGATGTCTATAGGTTTATTTATGCCCATATCTTTTTTTTCTCAATTTACAATATAATTTTTTTGCACCAAGGTTTACATTTTATCTCATATTACGTTGAGTCCATCACGCTGTAGACTTTTTTAATAGATACACAGAAGATCATTAAGGCTTTGATCACTTGAAGTGGAAACTTTTTGAATTAAAGATGTAATTAATTAAAAGTGCAATGTATTGGCGAGAGTTTGAACACTGAGGCTTTACCGTGTGGTTGAAGCAATAGCATTTATCAATACTCAATAGCGACTACGTACATATTTTAGTATGGAAAAAAAGTGCCTTTAGCGCTCGATGGGTGGATACTATTAATATTAATAATATCTTAGACTATACACATATGTAACATTTTTATTATATGATACACATAAAATATGCATAATATGCAATTATATACATCATTCGATTGTGTTTCTTTTTCTGATTAAAATTATATATATAACAAAATATCGTCAAATATAGTGGTTAATACATTTTCCAGCCCCGCGGTAGAGTCTGCCCGCTCGTGCCGAAGTATGACTCTAACTTAGCTGGACCGTTATTATTATTTTTTTATGTTATGCTTTTTGCATAGTAAACAATGGCGGACTTAATGCCACAGGGTATTTCTATTTCTAATATATATTTTTTTGTATCCGTTTATATTTAAAGCTCATGTTTTGATACTCAGAGGGATACGTAATTCGATCCTGTATTCCATCGGCGTATGTTTTTTTTTTAAAACTTGTTTACCTCAAACTAAGGGGGAGGTAAGTAAAGGATAAAAAACGTATCACATGCCCGTATGTCAACGCCTAATGTTATCTATGCACCCCCGGAACAACGCGAGCGGAATATTTTGGTGCGATACAAACGAGCTACTTCTGATATTTACTTACTGCCTCAACCTCTTGTCTTGAAAATGATATTTAAGGAGACAGAAAAAATCGATTATATTTTTTTTCTTAATAATTATATAAAACTAAATATGAGGTTATTTGATAGCTATCAAATACCATATATAAAAAATATAATAAATTTTTGTTCATTGAAAAGAAGCCATTTTTAAGATACGAGGTTAAGTCAGTAAGGCATCGATATGCTACCATTAAAGAATTTGGTTTATAGCCAGTTGGTGGACGCTCGTCATTTGATCGAATCAGTCGATGTGTCAGTTCCATGTTTGTCTGGTTTTGACATAACGCGACTAAATTACTTAGGTCCGCTATCTGACTATGATTCAACTTCTCTGATAGTATTTCTGTGTTTTTGATATGCACCGCTATAGCAAAAAAGTAATGATATAATTAATGCTGTTGTAGCAAAACTTTTTTGTAATAATATCAAACAATATTATATTTGTTTTAAATATACCTTAATAATTATAACATTTTTAAAAAGTTTACTTGAAGCCAAGAAAAAAAACCCTATATTTTTTAGATCTTGACTCAAAAATGACAAAGTCAATCTTTACCAGTAATTAGACTCATAATGCATTTAGCATACAAGGAAACAAGCTAACTGACGGAAACGCAAAATATTGGTTTTAACTAATTTACTTTATCAAAAACATTAATATAATAAATCCACACTTCCATACTAATAATATTATTAATGCGAAAGTGTCTCTGTCTATCTGTCTGCCTGTCTGTTACCTGTTCACCCAAAACCGCCGGATAGATTTTACTGAAACTTGGTATGGAGACACTTTGAGTCTCGAGAAAGGACATAGGATACTTTATCCCAGAAAATGTACGGTTCCCACGTAGTATCAACTATATAAATTGGTATAGTTGGAAAAAAGTATACGAATGTTCTCGGTATCTCGTCTGCGCCGACCGTAGACGAATTCCGTAAAAATTCGTCCCCCGAATGCAACTGCCAACAAAATGCATGCGCCGCCCGTGAATACGAATGGCCTCAAACGAGGGGGACATATCACATACAAGGCATTTAATATCTAAGACATTCCACAATACAAGGATTCCACCTTCGAAATACAATATATAGAACGATTACTCTCATACTGTCATATTTCTATGGGTTACTTTTCTAGCTGGTTCTGTGGATTAGCTTAGTTGGGTTTTCATGATAATAAAAAAGACAACCTTAGGTCTCACTTTTATATGAATACCAGTTGACCCCGCAGACGTTGTCCTGCCGAGCTATTTTGTGAATCTAAACCATTCTCAGATCCCCCTGAACACACACAAAAAATTTCATTAAAATCGGTCCAGTCGTTTGAGAGAAGTTCAGTGACATACAGACTCACAGAAGAATTGCGACTTATGTGTGTCCACGAGCGATACAATTTGCTTTCTAGCTAATTGTACTGAAAATCCTACAACGAAAAAAGAGTGATTTCATATGTCGCTAATTATGTGTTAAAACGACACAATGCCAAATGTGTTAAAAATGAGTTCAACACACCAAAAAAATCAGCATAGCCTCTATTCCTGTGTGAATTAAACTTACATTCGTACCTCAACAAATGGCTGAGTTTCAACACCAGTGTCGTTTTGTGATTGGTCGAATCTTTCGGCTTTTTTTCTTTGGTCACTCCTGTAAAATTGCCAATAAAAATTTTTGAATTGTGTCACTTTAAAACATAACCATCGATGTACGTATGATTTTTACATTGCTTTACTCTTCCATAGTGTATTATTTCGATGCAACGCATATTTGCATACAATTGAAGATATGAGTCGTGCGTTAAGAAAATGAGAAAACCAATTTACTTATGCAATTTCGGAAAACGTTTGCATTAGGAAGCCGATTGGCCATTTGACAGTAAAAAAATCGTTGGGTATATTCTGTGCATATTAGTGAGTAAACACGATTGTGTAGGGACAACACGATTAAAAATACCCTGGCCGCACAGAAAACCGACGTGAAACGGCGCTTGTATTGTGTTTGGTCGAGGAGAGTTCGCGGAGGCACAAAATCCTTGCTTATTCCTCAGGAAGAAATAGGCTATAAGAATAGGCCCATAGCCTATTCCTTCATCAAAAAGCCAGCAACGCAACTTGTCCAATGCTACAAGTGTCCATGGGCGACTGCTGTTACTTTCTATCAGGGGACCCGCCTTCTCGTTTGCTCCCTACTTCATTAAAATGCAAGTAATATTACATTTTTTCATCGTAAATAATAAGCTTTAAATTTTCAACTGGACTAGAATCTTCGTAGCTCGTCGTAGAGCTACGTCGTAGCAAGTGCTACGCTCGTCTGCTACGGAAACGTCTACGAACTTTTCATATTCAACGCTTAATGAAAAATTCCATTAACTTATCGGTCCTTCGGGAACTTGAAAGTTTTCACTGTAGTTATCTGAATATAATATCTCTACTAACATTATGAATGTGTGTGTTAATTGTTGTCTTTTCACTCTAAAACCACTGGACGAATTTGTATAGTATTTGGAATCTAGAACGGATGTTTGAGATAAATAATTATTCTTAAGAAAAAAAACTTTCTAATTCCAAAAGCCATATTGCAAAAACTAAATTGCATAGACTTTTTTTAACTTTTTTATTGCTTTCACAAAGAAATCTTAGTTTTATTACACTTCAAAGTTTATGGTAAAAACACGTTAAAATAGGATCTTGTAATAAATGAAGATTTCAGGCTTCCAATAAAGAGGATATTAGATTCATTAAAAGTTAATTTCAAAGTGATTAGTGTTTTGTAATTACGTGACCCCAAATTTTTAAGCCTAAGTCTTATACTAATTATTCTTGGGGCTTGCACACGAAAGCGCGGTTCTGCGCGGCCACGTCAGGTACGGTGCGATGTCATGCTGTAAAATCATTAAATAATAATAATTGTTATGATTATGATTAAAAAAAAATGCTTTTATTTGCATTAATAAGTATAATTGTTACAAAAACTTTTGTCCCCTGTTTTAAAGGGGGTTTAAGGTTTTCATATGTGAACTTATCGAAATTTTTTCCTTAGCGAATACCCTACATCATTAAATCTACCTGAGACCTGGGGGTTTAGCCAAGACCTTACGCGACGTAGAATCGCGAAACAAGATATATGGAAATGTACATAAGCGTTCGTTACGCCTTATGTTATTTTCATACATTTTGTTTGGCTATTCCACAAAGAAGTGAAAACGTTTAGATCTTGGCTTACCCCCCTGAATGCCAAATTTTTGCCTAATCCCTTGTTAATGTCAGTCACCTTTGAGTTTCATAATATATTAGACTCATTTAGTGCTACAAATTCTTAATGCGTAAATCTGATATTGACTACGTTTTACACCTCATGATGTATGGCATTTGTAATGATTAATTTTCATTATGATACGACTACTAATGTGAAATGATAAAATAAAAAACTTGCAATAGAAAATTTTTCATACAAACTTCAATACCCCATTTTATCCCCTTGTGGGTAGAATTTATTAAAATCCTTTTTTGACGGATGCCTAAAGCACAAACATGTCAGTTAGTCAGTCACCTTTTAGTTTTATTTACTGAGATGTTTAAAGACGCGACGACGCAGCGTAGTGTGATAACCTGTAGGGCTGAATAAATGAGTGGCTATCGGGGAACCTTGGAGGGTTCCGATGACCCTTTGATTAATTACAGACACGCTTTGTTAGCCTTCTAGAATTCAGGCATTTCAAAACACTTTTTCTCCTCAAAATATTCCATTTCTTTACTCCGTCTTTTGTTTCATTTGAAAACACAACCTTCATTTTAATTGAAAAGACATTTTATTAAAGTTTTTTAGAGTAAAAATTTTAGGATTATTATTATGATTAAAAATGAACCACCTAATGCTATTTTTTAAAATGAAGAGAGTCTTAAACATTTTTATAAAAAGAACTAAATATTGTAAGAGAATATTAGATGTTGAATAATAAATATATATTGTTTTAAAATTTTTATTAATTTTATTTAATATAATATCCAAAAGCCATTAAGATAAATTATTTTTCTACTACGCAAAAGCAAATTTAAGAAGTTGCTGGGTAATTAAAAAGTTTTGCTCCACAAAAGCATGCATTATAATATTAATAGGTTTCTTTGTTTATCTTTCTTCACACCCTTATGAAGAAACTTAATGGACTTGATTTTTAAAAGCTAAAAAGGATGAAAAGCAAAATGCTAAAGTTTTTCTTATAAATTAGGTCTTAATAGAAAATTCGTATTTTTACGAGATTTTCAAATTTCACGCGAGGGAAGCCGCGTACTAAAGCCTCTCTACTATTAATTCAATTTTCATTTTTGTTTTTTTATAGTTAAAAACATCTTTCTCAGCTACTATTTTACGTGATCGTGTAATTGCTTTATCTATCTCGTAGTATTTACGGTGTAAATTAAATTCTAACTCCAGGTAACGCGGCTGAATTATTAACGAAACCCGGGGGAAATCACTAGTACAAACTGACGCGTTAATGTGCCTGCTTTATTGCTCACTGCCCCTTATATATTTACACATATACTAATATACATACATATAATTCTTGTGTGCATGTATTTGTTAATTAACTCCTCCCAAAAGACTGGAACAATCTTGATGACATTTTTGTGTGTATTAAGGGGATTTGAGAATGGTTTGGATTCACAAACCAAAGACCGGCAGGAAAACTTTTGCCGGGTCTGCTAGTCCTAACGTATAAAAGCGAAAGTGTGTCCGTCTGTCTGCTGCCTGTTTGTCACCTTTACCCAAACCACTGAACCGATTTTACTGAAATTTTGTAGGGACATACTTTGAGCTACTAAAAACAAAATACATATTTTTTTTTACCGGTACGTTACCCACCCAATAAACTTATTTTGCTGAAAAGGACACAGGATACTATTTAAATTTTTAAAACTATACTATTTCTATAAGGACAGTTTTCACTCGATAAATAAGCATCGGCATCATTTAGTTTTTCTATAATAATAGTTGCGTGTTCTATTTTTAAAACTGTGGCGATTCAAGTAATATAATTCCAGTACTTTCTATTCCACACCGCGTTTAAATTCCATCAAAGTCGCAACCCAAGAGGCCTACTTCGAAATCGTTAAGGCTATTTTTTGGCTCCTCACCACAATTGCCAAATACAAGCTATGACAAACGAGCACTATAATTGTGTAGAAGCCGTACTTGCCTGAGCTCGTCGATCTACGTAAATAGTCGCTTTTTATCAATTCGTTGACGAAAGACTACGAAGGATGTGTGGATGTTTGCAGGATGATCGTGCTGCTTATGAATGATCACACGACTACACAACTATTTTTTTTTTTTCATTTTGTTGTGTGCACCTCTTTCAATCCACCTTTAATATGGTTTTTTACTCCCATCGGCATTTTGTAAATGACGACGCTCCGTTCTTTCCGATTCAGATGAAATTGACGCGAGGTTTAATCTGCCGTCCTCGAGCTAAAATGCTGCTATGTACAGAAAGTGCATTTTGAGTTATGATCAAAAAACGAGCGTAGCGTAAGGAATTGTATGTACGAGTATGTAACGACAATATTAATTTTGATAACTCGAAACACGTCGATAGAGCTTTTTCTTCTGTTCATGACGGCATCAAAGTATTAAAATAGACCAGATGTTGGTTAACAGCTTTTAAGTTTGAGAACGGCAGTAACAGCCTCATATAAGCTGTATTCGTTTTATGATTTCTATCTCTCAAATCCTTCATTGCGCATGTCAAGATCAAGTCAGACTTCAAAAACGCAAGGTGAAGCGTCAAAATCAACGTCGTGTCGCATGCGCGATTTCACCGTTGTGTTCACCAAAAATCGACGTTAAAATATATAAAACTTCAGTGACTATGCCATGACATGACATGATTTTGACATGTGTAATGAAGGTTTTGCGCGATGAAAAACTTAAAACGAATACGACCTTTACGCTTCTTATAAAACAGATATCTCAAAAACGTGAAATGACGCTTGAGTAGGATGCGGCGTTTTCATTCGATCGCTTGAGTCTCAAAACGGCTTGGGAGTAAGCCTCCTAGACTCACGTAAATCAATCGGTGATGCATCTGCAACATTGTGCGGCTCGCACGTGCGGGGAATGCTGAATTATGGTAATTCCGGACGTTTACTTTAACATAATTTGTAGCTTTGAACAACTTTACTTTTAAGGATACATCTATAATATATTAAACCCCCTTTGTACCGGTAACTACCTGAAATTTCTCCTAGTTTTAGCTGAATTGTGGGAGGAGCGTGGAATATCAATATAATTTTAAAATATGCTTTTATCTTACACTTTTTTAATAAATAAAACGCTACGCACAGACAAAAATTATAAAAAAAGGTATTTTCAGTTTATGTTTCAAAGGCCGGCAAAGCACATGCAACCCTGATGTTGCAAGTGTATATGGGCGGCGGTAGTTGCTTTCCATCAGGTAACCCGTTTGCTCGTTTGCTCCCTTATTTTTATATTAAAAAAATTCTTTTACTTTAATAACGCTAAAACCAACAAACTTAATAATATGAAATTTTATAAACGGATTAGACAATAAGGCAAATGCTGTTTTAAGTTTTGGCCAATTGGTGGATATAAATTGAACGGCTTAAACTATAAATATGAGAAGCTCAGACACGACTAAAATTTTATTGATACTCGTGTGTACTACAATAACGGCGTAGGGGTTAAAAAATTCAGATTAAAACTTACTCTAATTTTCAATCTAACTAATCCTTATTAGCACCGATTACACTACACACGCCTCAAAACTTTCAATTCAATTTCTGAACCCGATTCATTTTCACTTTCAAACCATTTAATACCTCCAACCCCTACCGACATGATAAATTCCGTATGGGCAGGGTTGAAACGGTACATTGACTGGTTAACAAACGACGGCTTGGGGATCCTTTAATTGTTACATGAGTACACCATTAGAGACCGTTAGCCCAACAAAAAACAAACCATAAATTATAGAGCCGCCGTCCGTCTTGCCATAGATTTATTGGAGGCTCATATTTACTCAAATAGGAGAGCTTTGGTTCGAATCAAACAGTCCTAGTTTTTACTATACTGATTGGTGACCGTAATTCGTTGCGCAAAAATTTGTATATCACGCGGGAACCGTACGTTTTCCCGGGATGAAAAGTATCCTATATGTTTCCCAGACCCCTTTTTTTCAAATCCCTCCAGTAGTTCCTGAGATTAGCGCGTACAAACAGACAAAGACACAACTATTTTGTCGATATGTGTTCTATCACTGTTCTTTAACACCCCCACATTGATAATTTTGTAAAAACATTAAGTGTACATAAAGTACGCTCCAATTTTACTGTTTAATTATATGTATAGATTTATTATATGCATAGATTGTTACTGTCAAGATGAAGTTATGCCAGATTCATTCGAGTAATTTAAGAGACTAGCTTTCTAGCTTTATTCGCGTGGAATTTGAAAATTTTAAACGAAATTTCAGAAACATGTTACCCAAATATTGGTAATATTTTTCCAAGACCAAGATTAGCCTATGTTTTTCTTTACCCTTTTAACTAAGTTCATAGACTTCAAAAATTTGTTAAAACTTATGCAATACGACTTGACTTTTAGTATACTAAAACTCAAGATGAATCGTTAGGGCACGAAGAAAGAACAAACATACTTTCCTATTTGTAGACCTATATATATATAACCAGGCCTGTCGCACTTGCGTGAGACAGTGTTAAGGGCCTCACATGCAAATTTTTATTTATATACAAAAAAGTATTTAACGTTTTCATATAGTTTTAATTTTTTTTATATGAAAATAAATGTTTTAATATTTATATCTAGGGGCGAATCAGTAAGGCGTCATATGCTAGTGGTAACCCACGAGCGCGAGTTGTTGTACTTATGATGGAGAAAGTGAATAAAGAGTTGTATTTTTTTTAAATTTCTATCGCTCAAATACTTTATAATACGCATGTCAAAATCATGTCATATAATGATAAAGACAAGAAAGGAGAAGAGGTTGTATACATTTTGACGCTTCACATGGCAAAGTGACAGAAGTTGATTATATTTTATGACGTAGGCATCCGCTAAGAAAGGAAGTTAATTATTAAAGGACTACACCCAATGTAAGAGGAAAGTTTGTAAATAATTCTTTATGACTTTTACTACTAAGTTGAAGGAGAAAATATCGTCATAGATCTTGCCACATAACGAGGGTATTGAGGTTACAAATATTATGTCTTATGTCAACTCCTTTCATACGAAAATGCCGTAAAATATCTCGTGTTAGTTTACTCTATCGCTTACTTTGTAAAGATGAAGAATGTTTATCATACTCGCATGTCTTTCATAACGTCTTTCTATAGATGCTTAAAGCTGAGTATAGCGGGTTTGATTACCGCGTTGGATTATATGAAAAAAATTGAACAGTTCTATCATTATCTACACGAATATTATAAATGCGAAAATTACTGTAACTCTTTGAAAAAGTGACTCGTTGTCACGTTACGCTTCGACACATAAGTCACTAAACCGATTTAAGTTAAATTTGGTCTGGAGATACTGTGCAACTCGAAGTTCGGTTTTGCAAAATAAATGAAATTTGGCGCAATAGAGTTGCGAGCACAATCTTGTGTTTCATAAAATCATTTTATAACAACTTAATGCTTCTCAGAAATAAAAAAAAATATGGTAACGTTTTAACATTTAATTAAAAGTTTCTTTTTCGAGATTAAACATCTGCGCTTGTTAAATTGAATCAAATAACTTATACTTTTTTATTTTATTTTAAACATCCTGTAAAATAATTTTATATTATTACATTATAGGGTGTTTTACTTTTACATAAAGTTTCAAGGGGTCAAATAACTTGACCCCCTTTCCTCCTGTGCATCTCAGGAAAGTCACGTCTCTAGCCTCGTGGATTCTAACGACACTCAAAAGTATAACAAAGGTACCGTAGTTGAAGTCCAAACAAGCAGAAGTCAAACACAAGATGGAAGTAAATACTGGCGGCAAACATCGTAAAGACGTACGGGACCACGTGACCTGACCCCCAAGTAGTAGGATCATTTCATACTAGCGGCTGAAGTGAAGCGACCGTTAGGCTGATTTTAGTTTTACGCCGACCGCACGCGTACCGTCGGCGCTGATAGCCCGAGATGTATGAAATTGTAGTAAGCGTTTTTGAATAAACCCCATTCCCGTTCCCTATTTTTCCTCATAAATGGCGGACGATGCACTTGCGACTTTTCGGATGTAGCGTTCATGGGCGACGACAGTTGCTTTCCATCAGGTAACCTGTCTGCTCGCTTGCCCCCTAAATTACATAAAAAAAAAATAACACGTGGCGGTCTTCGCTGATGTAATTTATACTTTTCGCTGTCGGTGTTGACGGTCGGCGAACGGTCGGTGCAAGATATCAGCATAAAACACGCTACGCGTTATTTAGCCTCAGAAGTTAAAAAAAAAAACAGAAAACCCGACAGCAAAAGAAACAAATTTTTTAAAGTGGTATACAGCGAAATGAAGCCGTAGGTCATAGAGTAGCATTTTGTTTAAAATTTTGTAGTGTATATTTTATTTAATCTAATTGATATAACTAGAGGTCCACTTGTGGTCAAAATTTGACCATAAATATTTCTCAATTCAATCACAGACATCAATCTGGCATTTAAAAGGCCATTGGATTTTATTTAAAAAAACACAGACTTTAACCATTAACAAAAAAAGTATTTCGTGTATGATTATCGTGACACGTCAAAATATTGTAGTGTGCGTAGCGTTTTATTTACTAAAATATGCAAGATTAAAGCATATTTTAAAATAAAAATTGGCATTCCACGCTCCTCCATATCAACTATAACTGGAAGAAATTTCATATTTTTAGATCTACGCGTCTTTCGTAAAAAGGGGTACAAAGTTTTCCGCCCCCAGGTCCCTTTTTTCATAGTAGTGAATTTGCTATTTTTCTCCTTTTCCGTTGCGTTTTGACTGCTAGTACGAACAAACCCTTAAACTAAGACCCCCTACTGTGGACCCCCAGAAAGTAGTACACCCTGTAGTGATCTAGCAATTTCACGATTCAACCGGTGTAAATATTGAAAACTTTTTCTATTAGGGTGCTCCTTTAACATGCTTTGTATCCTGAATGTCACTGCGCGATTTCAAGTCAATAATAATATTTCTATGCAATTAAGTCCCAATGGTAAGTCCTAACTTACTAAAATTCAGTAGTTCTTGCATAGTAATTAGCAACAGAGTTTAATATTGTACCGGTTCGACACCGACATGATCTTGACCACTGATTACTGAATAGAGTAAATATGTAATTATGGCCTCTTGTACGTGTAACTTGAGTTTTCTCCTAATGGATTAATTGCGACTAAATTGGCTTAAACGCTTCCATGTATGCACACGAGAAACTTTGTACCCCTTTACACGAAAGACGCGTAAACGTAAGAGCATGAAATTTCTCACAGTTATAGTTGATATGAAGGAAGAGCGTAGAATACCAATATAAGTTTAGAATATGCCTTAATCTTGCGTATTTTTAATAAATAAAAAGTTACGCGCTCTAAAATATTTTGACATGACACGATAATCGTACACGAAATACTCATTTGTTTATGGGTGAAGTCTAAGTTTTTTATAATAACATTTAATGGTTTGGTAACAACGAGACCGTTTAAATGCCAAATTGAAGTATCAGTCTGTATTTAAATTGAGAACAAATTATTTTTGCATAGCTCCTTTATTCGATGGATTTAAAAATGTATGGTCGAATTCCGACTACAGGGCGACCTCTAGTTTAAATAAAATTTAGCACGCGACGGAAATAGTTAAAAAATAGTTTAAAAAAAATATATAATGTTTCCGCACGAAAAAAACGCAGTAACGGTATTTTATCTGTTGTGGTAACAGCATTATGATAGTATTACCGTGCGCCCGATTTTTTGAATTTCCATGACAATGTGAGACATTAACATACATATGTACTACTGTAACTGTGTTCAACGCTCAGTCTTAACCAAACGTCGTATCATGTGATGATGTATGAAACAGCTAAGAAAGAATTTTAACAAATTATTTTCCCAAAGGAATACAGGGAATGAAAGTTTCTATGAAATACTTCTTAACACGAAGCGGCGATCTAAAGTTATTTAAACAATATATATAAACTCTAACTTTATCTTTGGCGATGATTTTTTCCTGTACGTGACCTGTACCTGAGCTAACGATGTATTTGTATGCGGGGGTCGTGCGGCCCTCTAAAAAGGTACTCTATAATTTTATTTCCCGACCGAAAACTCGGTTATGCGATATCGATACTATGTAAACCTCTCACCTAAATTGAATATGTGAGAGTTTTGTTTGAGGGTTGACACAATTCCGGTTGAATATTTTGTTTACCTGCTAGACAAATTACTATCAGGGAAGTTGATTCATAAGTTAACATTTAGATCCTCGCTGCCGGCGGTCACGACGTACAAATAATCAAATAAAATGCCACTTTATGATATAAGCTAAAGGTTTCATTTTGCTCTACGCCACTGCAACGCCGCGCCATGGGCAGCTAGGCTAATGGCAACCTATTACTTACTTACAAAGTAGCATTTTATTTCATTTTTGTGTGTCGCGGCCGCTGGCAGCAAGGATCGGAATGTTAACTTTACATTAGACAGTTTGCATTATGTCAAACCCAGCCAACAGATCACGACTCACATAGAATTGACCAAAGTCATTTCGTCAACTGGCCATGGACCGATTTTTTTTACGGTACATATTAATAACTTAGTGAGAATGTATATTATTCTGTCGGAAACGTATTGTAAGCTATTAAACATATTATATTAGCAATTCAAATCGTCACAAACATTCGAAATAAACCGCAGCCAAACTAGTCGATTCGGCAAAGTTATGAACACTTGGAATTCACGAAAATACCCGACCGAATCGCGGACGAAGTTTACCGTTGCTTTTTATGCTAGTTAGAGTAAAGCTACGGTAAAGCTTCGCGCACACTGTTGACGGGGCGTGACGGAGCGCAGAGCATTTTTCGTACAATCGCACACAAAGTTTGTATGATTCGTCGATTTTCAACCCGCATTTATACTTGCAGGTTGAGGTTTATTTTATTGCTAAAAATCTAAATTTACTAAACTTAAAGCAATAGTATTTGTCGATACTCGATAGCGACTACATGAATGTCTTTAATAAATTAAAAAAGGTATGGCGTAATTTAACAGCTCCTCTAGTGGTCACTTGTGGAACTAAAATTGCCCCACAAAAAATTTACGTAGTCGTTTTCGAGTATCGACAAAAACTGTTCCTTCAAACTCCTGATCGGGCTACTGGCTCCAGTTTATAAACACGCGAGCACAGTTGTGTGAAGGGCACACACGTCTTTGCTCGTCAATATTCGTCTATATATCACTTTGATCGGCGAGTTTATAAAGCACAGACGATAATATGGGCGCTTGCACGCTGATCGTCTCTAATAACGTACCACGAACATCGGCGATTATAATGAGGCTGCAACTGCATAGCAATGTTGCATTTTTCGTATAAAAGCGATATTTCCCGGCTAAATCGCATTAAGTGGTTTTCGCACACACAATTTAGGGATGAGGGTTAAGAAAGGGCAGAGTTAAGCCTTTGACCAAATAAACTCGAGAGTGTCCTCTTCAAGACGTAGTTATATCGAGAATTAGGTATATAATGAGTCCTTTTGTGGTTGTTTGTTTGTACCGTAATTGGTTTGTGCTAGTGGCTAGTACAAGATGCGGGGTTTCTCGCAAGTTCTAACCTAATTTTATTCAAGAGGGCGATAAAAGCAATTGACTATTGCATAATTCCGTTTTACACTTGATAAGAAGCTACGAATCGTTTTTTTTAAACATAGATACTACATTATATTTGTGAGCTTTTGTAGTAGCGAACACACACACATCACAAAAATGTCGCTAATTTTCACGCATATTTTTTCGTTCCGCAATACGGCGCATTCGACGGACACAGTATTTTACCACACGATACAAACTTATGTTACTAAGTTCCTGTGGAATCGTTTTTTTTTATTTTTTTATATTTATTAAGTTATTAAAAAAATGTTTTTGCGGTGATTCCGCGTCATTCTGTTGACCTAACATATAAATAACGGTCGAGAGTATAAAGAGAGAAAGGCGATGCTTTATTTTTTGCCAACTTAAGGTAAATACACGGTTTTTTGCTAGGTATCGCATTAACTGTGAATTCACATCTTGCAGAACCGAACGAGTCGAACGCGGTGAAGGAAGCGAATTTTAGAGTTCGATATATGAAATGTTATGAAAGCTCGAATACTTGCCCTCGTCGGATCATCTGATTCGTTCAAGTTGTTCGTTGTAAATACAAAACTTCGATTCGCTCGGTTCCGATACATGTGGCTTTCCCCCAGATCACACTCTGCTGCGTGGCGTAGCTTGTGATTTTATGATGGTTTTAAAAAGTTTTTAAAATATACTCCATTCTTCAAATAGTAAGTTGATTCAAAATTTCCATGAACAGACAAGCGGCAAAAACGTAACCTAAAAGTGACTCAGTCGCGGCACGCGGCTGCACAAATTTAAACAATATCCAACTTTAAGGGCAATATAAAGCTATGTGTATACCATAAATCGATATTATAAACTAGTCGGACATTTGTATATCATGGGAACCATACATTTTCCCTGGATAAAAAAGTGTCTTATGTGTTGCCTAGAATTTATAGTTATTAAATAAAAAAATATATTAGAATCCGTTCAGTAGTTCCGGAGTAGCGCGTACAGACAATTTTTTTCTATAGATTTGTGTTCTATTACTGTTCCTAAGCCCACCACATTGATTAGTTTGTAAAAATATTAATTGTACAGACACGCCAATTTTACTGTTATATAAATGTATAAATGGGATACTGTATTTGTTTCTTTGTTTAAACTTCACGTTCAAATGCAACCGATGATTTTATTTTTGGCATAGACATAGTTAAAAGGAAAGAGAGAAACACGCGTCACTTTTGATCTTAGAAAATCATTATTTTCCTTAAGGAACTTTCTAATAAAAATTATATAATTATATAAACTTAACGCAAGCAAAGCCACAGACAAAAGCTATTTAAGCATATAGCCATCAGAGCCTACAACGAACTATAACATACGAACTACTCAACCAGAGCTACCGACATCAATATGTTTGTTCACGTCAAACGTCACGTAGTAACTTAACCTGAAACTTTGGACTTACCAAACAACCTCCTTGCTCGTGTGAATCTTTGAACATACTTCCACTGACATCCTTTAATTAAGTAAAAATAACTATCCTAACTTCGTAGTTGGCGCGTTCGCACTATTTTCTTGATCATTAGTTTTGAGAACCTTAATAGTGCTTTTATGAGTTTAAGAAGGTTTTGGAAGAGGAAGAGGAGGAGGAATATATATTATAACATAAGATTTAAGGATACACTCTTTTTGTTGCAATTTTTCTACTATATCGAAGTGAATATAATTAAAATAGTGCATGGAAAAGTGTGTTTTATTAATGTTGAAAATGAATTTCCACCAGAAGCCAACAGTACAATCAATTTAATAATATATTGAATTTCAAGAGTCACAGAATACCTAAGGAGCATGCATACCTAAACCATTCACGCCGCCGACATTTGTCGGCAGCATTTCATTGGTCAACGGCCCCACATATTGCATTTCTGTCATGAACTATATGGGCGATTTGTCGGCAGCTTATATCATTATATTAACAATTCATTTGGCAACACGTGCAGGTGACATGTTACGATCTCAAGTACATAATACGGATGCTCATTGCCGTGGGAGAGCCATGCTTCGGCACGAATGGGCCGGCTCGAACAGAGTGACAGAAAACTGACGTGAAACGGCGTTGTGCTGTGTTTCGTTCGATGAGTTTACCGGTCCAATTTCTCTAATCCCTTATCTCTACCCCCATTTCCTATTTCCTCATAGAGGCCGGTAACGCACTTGCGACTCTTCGGATATTACGAGTGTCCAAGGGCGACGGCAGTTGCTTTCCATCAGGTAACCCGCCTGCTCGCTTGTCCCCTAAATACGAAAAAAAAAGGTCACTGTCGCCGACATCCACGTAATCATGCCGCCGACACATCGTCGACATGTGTCGGCGGCTTACAGAGCGCTAAAAATTAACGTTACTGTCGTCGCGGCATACGATGCGACGGAAATTTTCGTTTCATTTTCCACTACAATAGTTATACATTTGGCATCATCTTGCCCGTTATAAACTGACTAGCTGAACTGAAAAATGGCGGGTTCATCTATTATACCCATAATTATTTACGCATGTCACAGACAGCACTCACAAAATCACGAAGGCAAACAGGCTTAGGGTAGTCTTTATTCACGTTAGAGTATTTACTTACTGCCGTCGTCAATCAAGATAGCCAATTTTATAGTCTCTGAACCAAAAACAATAGATGGCCCTTATATAAGGCGTATTGGCACCAGCTTCGGGTGTCTCTGCCAAGTGTTACGTCCCTACTTATAGTATCTGCAGTGGGATTACAAGCTTATGTGTAATACAAGTTCATAGTATGTCTAGAAATGGTAAGATGTTTTACGCATAATCGTCCCGTGGTCGAAATTCAACCATAAATATTTAAAATGTTTTATTTCAGTGAGAAGCTATAATAAAATAGAAACTTCAACTTCAACTTCAACCATAAACAAAAGAGTATTTCGTGTACTATTATCGTGTCATGTCAAAATATTGTAGTGTGCGTAGCGTTTTATTTTTTAAAAATATGCAAGATCTAGGGATATTTTACAATAATATTGGTATTCTACGCTTCTCCTCCATATCAACTATAACTGGGTGTAATTTAATGATTTTCATTATCTACGCTTCTTTCGTGAAAAGGGATACGAAGTTTTTCCGCTCGCATAGATCCGATACTTATCTTAAGAATATGATACTACACTAAGGGGGTGTTTCTTCTTCTTCTTAACTTCCTGATATCGGATAGGCTATCAACAATTTATTTGATAGATTCTGTACACTCCATTTTGCAAATTAATTGTGGATAGCGCGAGCGGCTCTTGTCAGGAAGTGCTGCGAAACACTTTGTATGTATAACGGGGCAAATTGAAAGAGAGAGACGGACCCACGTCATTTGGTCGGATTATATAATTTTCATGTAAATCGTGATCTGTCAAATGGGTTTCTCATAACGTGACAATCGCGCTTTGTATACAAAAAACACTTTTTTGCCAGTAGGTTGATGAAACATACCGCCAATATTGAGCGAATTCACAACACGTCATAATATCTGCCTGAATACCAAACTCTGTATGCCAAATATTCCTTGTTTCCAAATTCCAGCCCGATGCGTTCAGTGGTTTGAGCTATGCGTTAATAGATCACCAAGTCCTTTAGGTTTTAAGTATTTAATTGAATCAAAATAAAGCGATAATGAAATAAACACACAAATAAACAAGTATTTCAGAGTAAGTGTAAAAGTGTCCCTTTTAATAGAGTTTACTGTAAAAGTAGCAGTTCTGAAGTGCAAAGTTTTGTATGTGATTTTTATGTACAAGCTCCCCAACGTTACTTTTTTCATACTAAAGATAAATTAATTCTTCCAGCGCTGCTACTTCCACACCCTATGTCTCGCTTTGTTTTGCTATACCTAATATTAGTAAATAATAATTTAATATACCCAGTATGAGTACCATAAAAAGGCAACAATATATAAATAAATTGTTACTGTTTCTAGGAAAATTTTACGACGTTTTTAATTCATATATTTCTCGGTATATTTCTGCCCTCCAGCAAAGATCTTAGGTCAAGGTTTTAATTTAGGTGGAGGCTCTATTTGCTCGCAACTCTAAAAAATAAACGGATATTTCATTCCACTGTTACTAAAACCGTAACTAGGTTGAGAGGCTTCAACCATTTTATGGAAGTTATTCAGGGGTGAATCAACTTTTTTTTGTACCGCAATTTCTGCCTTTACGAGTTTAAACCGTAATAATTACTAATTATTAATAC